>JASFAX010003768.1:0-41537 GCA_030737875.1 Allium sativum
ATGGGTACCATATATCATGTCGCCATATATATATACAATCAAAACCGCACGATGACGTATTTGGAAATTGGATTTCCATCATGAACCGAGGCAAGGGATCGTCCTCACCGAATTCGAGACGCTCTAGCCCGCCCCTCAGGAACAGCCGCAACTGCCCCTTGGATCGTCAGGGCCGGTCCACCGATGTGGATTGTTATGCCTGAACACTGCATTTCCCCGCCCTATGGGGCGTAAACGAGCCAATGAATGGCTCCTTCGGCTTCACATAGTCACCGGTATATCTAAGGCGCCTCGCAACAGCAACAAACACATAAGTAAAATGTCAGGCCGTGTAAAAACACCGACACAACTCCTACCTAGAAAGAAACGTAGACCCTCCCTGATGTCCTCTCCCATTTCTGGTCCATACCGGGGTGTGAGGCTCGCGAATTTACGTTATACACAAAGCTACGCCACACCGGTGGTGCTTTGATCATCAATCACAAGACTTTGCTTTTCAACAGAAGCCCTGTTCACTGCATCTTAGCATGCCACAAAGGCAATTCACACCACGCAACTGATGGTTATCAATCGCACAGAATGAATTCCAATGTCAGATACACAGTCCATTTGCAAGTCCGTTCTGGGTCTGAACGAAACTGGAGGCACTAAGTACCTCGCATATTCATCGATTTCCACGTACGTCTGAATGATCACCACTAATTATCCATATTTCGGGATGCCTCCCAATCAGGACCTCAGTGACCATCCAAATGGGGTGAAGATCGGTCTTCAACCCTCGTCTTCATCTTCGACTTCTTATCGTCGATTCAGTTATTCAGAATGGGATAAACCCGGTCTTTCTGAGTAACTCGCGTATATAATAAACAAATGCAACACTAATGTACATACGCATCATTTCAATTCATTAGTCATTAACCGTCAATCAGTAAGAGAACGATTTCCCAAATATTAACCCCGAAGGCCGAAACCAACATCAGATCAACACCCAAGAAACCATTCGACTTAGCCAATCTTCAGTTAATTTCTAAATTTCACATCCATATTGTTTATAATATTTTATAACGATTTATCGCTATTTTTATTTATTTTAAAATAGCCAATTTATTCAAAACGACGCTTCGGGCCATAACGCGGCCGTGGCACTGTTTTTCTTTAGATTTGATTTACACATATCTGAAAATCTAACCTTTGGATCTTCACAAAATTTACATCATTAGAAAGATATTTTCAAAACGAATCCAACGGTTCCAGTTTCGGGAAAATCCGACGGTCGGATCTCCCGGTATAATCGTTTGAAGTTTCGATTTCAAAATACGAACTACAGCGTCGTTATTCGATGAAATATAATTATATTTATATTTATATATAAATATAATCGATTTTGGCGCTGTTTTTCTTCAGATTTGAATTAAACATTCCAGACAATCCAACCGTTGGATTTTTACAAAGTTGGTGCCGTTGGAAAGATATTTCCAAGGCGAACCCAACAGTTGCGATTCCAGGAAAATCCGATGGTTGGATCTCCCGGTATAATCGTTTGAAATCACGGTTTCAAAATACGAACTGCAGCGTAGCAATTCGATTATATATAATTATATTTATATATAAATATCGATTCTTCGATTTCAAAGCTATATTCTTTTCATACATTGGATAAAAATGATATTTTTATCTAACTGTCTTCTATTTCAACACTTCACTATCTTTAACAATTCATTTATATAATGAAAGTGTGATTTTTATTATAAAACAATTCATTTCAAAACACGATTATTTTCTATAGTTCATATAGGTGATAAAATAGGATTTTTATTATAAACCCATTTATTTCAAAACACGACTATTTTCTATAGTTCATATAGGTGTTAAAAATGTGATTTTTATTATAAAACAATTTATTTCAAAATATGAATACCATTCAACACATGAATTTCAATTCAACGAATGAATTTCGATTCCACACATGAAGGTTTTCTATAGTTTATATATATAGATAAAAATGTGATTTTTATATTTTAAAACACAATACCATTCAACACATGAATTTCAATTCAACGAATGAATTTCGATTCAACACATGAAGGTTTTCTATAGTTTATATATATAGATAAAAATGTGATTTTTATATTTTAAAACACGAATACCATTCAACACATGAATTTCAATTCAACGAATGAATTTCGATTCAACACATGAAGGTTTTCTATAGTTTATATATATAGATAAAAATGTGATTTTTATAATTTAAAACACGAATACCATTCAACACATGAATTTCAATTCAACAAATGAATTTCGATTCAACGCATGAAGGTTTTCTATTCAACGAATAAATATAGTTTCAACAAATGAAAATAATTCAAACACACGAATATTATTCAAAATTTCGGCAGCATAACGGCAGGGCAGTTAAAACTGGGACCGTCCCTAGTACGGCTCCTCGCTCTACCTTAAAACCTCGCGGTTTTTGACAATGGGGATCCTGCATCTAGTTCGCATGCAGGCGGCATGTATATATATATTTCATTTCCACAAACTAATCCTATGTGGTTTCAACCAAATATTTCTCAACCACAAATGGGTATTTTTCAACCACAATCAATCAATATCAACCACAAACAATCCCAATCAACCATTCACTATCAATCAATTTTCACACCAATCACAACAAATAAATATCGTCCATGGTTTGTGGACGAGGGGCGTATATATATATATAGCAATTCACCTCCATTTCAACACATATATAATTTTTACAATGCATATATAACTTATACATCGAACGTACAACTTATACAATGCTTATACATGAGGTGTACAACGCTTATATAACTCATACATCGACTATATAATTTATACATCGTCGTTTTTCATATCGTTTATAAATTAGAAATCTCACATTGGGTTCCACTCCACCAAAAATAGCAGAAGGCTCAGAAAAATATGCGGTCTCTTCTAGAATGTAGAAGACGTCCACACGAGTCCACTGTCTCTTGTTTTACTGAATTTCATCAAGAAACGAAAAAGATATGATTTTTACAGTGTAATCAAAATCCGTAGCGCTTTAAACTGCTATAATATAGTTAAAATAAAAATAGCCGTATACCTTTCTGAAATGTTCAAAACTAGGTCACGCGATTTCGTGAAATCCGTGAATCGATAGCTCGATCGGGCTACGCAGTGTCGAAGGGGGAGGAGAGGCGCTCAGGCGCCGGGGGGAGTTGGCCAGTTCGACGACCGGAGGAGGGTGCGGGGCGGTTGGAAGCTCGAAACTTTCGAGCTCGATATCTCTTTGAATGTTGAATGAAAAATAAAAACTATATATGGATTTGAAGATCTTCTCGAGCTCTTCAAAATCTTCAACTGGAGGAGGGGCTAATTTTGCCTGGTTTGGTCGGAAAGTGGAAGGGAACGGAGGGAACGGGTTTCGCCGTCGATCGGCTGTTACGGGGGGAGAGAAAATTGGTTTTCTCTCTTTTTTTTTAATTACATTCTGATTGGCCGGTGGGTTTTAAAAGGTGTTTTTTGACACGACCTCCAATCCTAACCCAACGACTGTCATCCCTAGCGTTTTACTCCCATTCCGAACACAATGGGATATGTTTCGTAGGCCCATTCGACTGTTTCAGCCAGTTTCCATTCAATTTAAAATATATAACATTCAATATTCGATTTGAACGCACATTTCAATTTGCCAGGGCCACAAAGTAGTTCCAAAAATTCCAGAAAAATAAATCTAGCTATGTTTTGACGATACGGTCCCAACAAAACCAGTTTCGTCGAATTCTGAGACCGTTTGCAAAAAGGCCCATTTCTGGTCGATCCAATTTAACTATAATTGACCAAAACACGTTTTCCTTTGCCACGCTCACATACTAGCTAAAAAAATTATGAAATTTGAAACCTAGCAATAACTTCACATGCCGGATCCAACAAAAGTGGTTTCGTCGAATTCTGAGGTCGTATGCAAAATGGTCAATTTCACGGGCTATATAAATTCCATAGCGACCTTTCTGAAAATTCATTTGGCCATAACTTTTGGTTTCCGCTATGAAACTTCAATTTTTCAGATTCGTTAGAAAGGTATTCACTAATAGAAATAAATATTTTAAATAATAGAAATGAAAAGTGAGTTTGAATCGACGTTTGAAAACGAATATAATTAATTCTAATTATAAACAAGGCCTGAAAAGGCGCTGCAGTTTCAAAAATTGATGAAACGACCTGAACTTCCCCGGTCTACGAAGAGAAGAGAAAGAACGAATTGTTTTGAGAACACGACAAAATAGAACGCAGACGGGAAAACATTTCATTGTTAATTACAACAATTCATCAGATTACAAGAATATACAGAGTATAAATGAATATTACATTCAATAAATATCAGAGATTACAATACATTACATAGCAGCGGAAAATAATACAATACACAACTGAAGGAGATATACGGATACAAAGCTTTCCGGATATCGTTCCAGCTGTAAACCAGGATCCTGTGAATCATAAATCTGCAAAACCAAAACTACTAGCTTCCCGTGTCAAAATAAGGGCACCCAGAGTTTAGGTTAGAACAATAAACTTCAGGTCAGTCATGGGACTGGTGTGAGAACTAAAACAGTTATTTAAAACTTTACTTTTAAAGTTAGGTAAATCAAGGGACCACGCCGTCTAACATGGAACGGGTTTCCTCCCAGGAATACAAGTGCATAAAACAACAGCGCAATGCTAAATAAAGAACAATGAAGCTATTATAAGACCCAGTTCCCATCACACTATGCAACGCAAGCCGGAGGATAGGGTTTTTACCTTATAATAGCCAAGAATGCTTGATACGTTTAAAACAAATCATTTGATACTATTATAAGTGCATAGTGTATAAAACAACTTCAAATCATAAGTATCAATCATAGACGGCATAAGCGCCCCATCCCACTATGTCGCCATATATAGGATTACAACTAAAACCACAAAGTCACGTATTTGGAAATTGGATTTCCATCTATGAAACGAGGCAAAAGATAGTCCTCAAACGATTCGAGACTGCCTAGCCCGAGCCTTAGGATCAGAACGCATCAACCCTTTGGATCGTCATGGCCGGTCCACCGATGTGGATTATTATGCCTGAACACTACGTTTCCCCGCCCTTTGGGGCGTAAATGAGCCAACGAATGGCTCCATCGGACCCGGATCGTCGGTCTAACCGAGGCGCCTCGCAACAGCAACAACCACATAAGTCAAACTCGTCAGGGCGTGTGAAACCACTGACGCCACTTCTAGCTAGGAAGAAACGCAAGTCCTCCCTGAGGTCCGTCTCCCGTTTTTGGTTCATACCGGGTGTGAAACTCGCGAAGTAAACGTTACACAAAGCTACGCCACAAAGGCCGTGCTTTGATCATCAACCACAAGACTTTGCTTTTCAACAGAAGCCTTGCTCATTTGCATCTTAGCATGCCACACAGGCAAACCACTCCATGCAACCGATATCAATCACATAGAATGAAATCCAATGTTAGACACACAGTCCAATTACAGGTCTGTTCTAGGTATGAACGAAACCAGAGGCACCTAGTACCCCGCATATCCATCGATCTCCAAGTACGTCTGGACGATCACTAACTGTTTCCATCTTCTTGGGTGTACAGCCCAATCAAGATTATCAGTAACCACCCAAACGACGTGAAGACCTCCGGTCTTCGACCACCGTCTTCATCTTTGACTTATCGTCGTATCAGTTATTCAGAATGGGATAAACCCGGTCTTTCCGAATAACTCGCGTATATTAAAAACAAGTGTTACACAAACACAACATACGCCTCATTCCAATTCATCAGTCACTAACCGTAAATTAACAAGAGAATAATTCCCCAAATATTAACCCCAAAGGCCGAAACCAACATCAGATCAATATCCAGAAAACCATTCTACTTAGCTAACCGACGGTTAGTTTCTAAATTTCACATTCATAGGGAAAGGTCCCCATCAATTTTATCAAAGATAAATCCTTTAAATTTATTCTTTAATCTACTTTTGAATATCAATTCAAACTAGTCGGGATTAACGAACCTTACTGAAGTAATCGTTTGTTTTAATTTCCCAAACCCAACCTATTCATCCCATGAAGTAAAACGGGTCTTACTTCATATCTAACACCACGGTGTTATCAGTAAATTTAATTACCATTTCACGTTTAAATCTAATTAAAGGTTTAACTACCGCCTGGAGTAAAACTGGTGGTACTCCATTCTCGATCTTTTCAATCTAATTAAAGATTCATTAAAACTCCACTTAGTTTTAATCTTTAACTGGGTTAAAGAATCAGTGTCATTTAAAAACACGGTTCACGATAAACCCAAAATCACATCACATTTCAATCAGTCCCTAACAAAACTAGTTTCGTCGAATTCTGAGACCGTTTGAAAAATGGCCATTTTCCAGTCGATTAAAATCAACTGAAAGTGGTCAAACGTGTTTTCTTAACTCCTTTGGGTCTAAGAACAGTATTACTGAAGATACCATTCCCTCAGTTCCCATCCACTTTCCGACCAAACTAGGCAAAATTAGCCCCTCCTCCAGTTGAAGATTTTGAAGAGCTCGAGAAGATCTTCAAATCCATATATAGTTTGTATTTTTTTGTTCAACATTCAAAGAGATATCGTGATCGAAAGTTTCGAGCTTCCAACTGCTGCCGCACCCTCCTCCGGCCGTCGAACTGGCCAACTCCCCCCGGTGCCTGAGTGCCTCTCCTCCCCGTTCGACACTGCGTAGCCCGATCGAGCTATCGATTCACGGATTTCACGAAATTGCATGACCTAGTTTTGATCGAACTCGTCAGAAATAGAACCAGTAGTGCTCTAGGACGGGTAACTCTATACAGATAGGATCAGTAATATCCTAGTATAAGTAAAGATTTTATTTGCGTGCCCGACAAATAGGTAAACCTTAATGAGTTGGATGCAAAATATTATTATATCAACTCCTGTGAATGCCATTGGATGCGGAGTGCTGGTTATTCTATGTAAAATAATAAATATCGCCATAGGATAGTAACAATTAACTTTGAACTACATTACATAGCATACTACAAAAGATAGGCATACTTCATCATATACCATATAAACATTTGGAGCTTGTGTGATGAGGTGGAAGATTTACCATACGAGCGAGAGGCTTGTATGGTGATGACTATATTTTATAGGTTGAACTGATGACTGATATGGAAAACGACGACGTATAAATTATATAGTCGATGTATGAGTTATATAAGCGTTGTACACCTCATGTATAAGCGTTGTATAAGTTGTACGTTCGATGTACAAGTTATATATGCGTTGTAAAAATTATATATGTGTTGAAATGGAAGTGAATTGCTATATATGTATATATATATATATATGTACGCCCCTCGTCCAAAAACCATGGACGATATTTATTGGTTGCGATTGGTGTGAAAATTGATTGATAGCGAATGGTTGATCGGGATTGTTTGTGGTTGATATTGATTGATTGTGGTTGAAAAATACCCATTTGTGGTTGAGAAATATTTGGTTGAAACCACATAGGATTAGTTTGTGGAAATGAAATAAATATATACATGTCGCCTGCGTGCGAACTAGATGCATGATCCCCATTGTCAAAAACCGCGAGGTTTTAAGGTAGAGCGAGGAGCCGTGCTAGGGACGGTCCCGGTTTTAACTACCCGGCCGTTATGCTGCCGAAATTTTGAATAATATTCATGGGTTTGAATTATTTTCATTTGTTGAAACTATAATTATTCGTTGAATAGAAAACCGTCATGTGTTGAATCGAAATTCATTCATTGAATTGAAATTCATGTGTTGAATGGTATTCATGTTTTAAAATATAAAAATCACATTTTTATCTATATATATAAACTATAGAAAACCTTCATGTGTTGAATCGAAATTCATTCGTTGAATTGAAATTCATGTGTTGAATGGTATTCGTGTTTTAAAATATAAAAATCACATTTTTATCTATATATATAAACTATAGAAAACCTTCATGTGTTGAATCGAAATTCATTCGTTGAATTGAAATTCATGTGTTGAATGGTATTCATATTTTGAAATAAATTGTTTTATAATAAAAATCACATTTTTAACACCTATATGAACTATAGAAAATAGTCGTGTTTTGAAATAAATGGGTTTATAATAAAAATCCTATTTTATCACCTATATGAACTATAGAAAATAATCGTGTTTTGAAATGAATTGTTTTATAATAAAAATCACACTTTTATTATATAAATGAATTGTTAAAGATAGTGAAGTGTTGAAATAGAAGACAGTTAGATAAAAATATCATTTTTATCTAATATATGAAAAGAATATAGCTTTGAAATCGAAGAATCGATATTTATATATAAATATAATTATATATAATCGAATTGCTATGCTGCAGTTCGTATTTTGAAACCGTGATTTCAAACGATTATACCGGGAGATCCGACCATCGGATTTTCCTGGAATCGCAACCGTTGGGTTCGCCTTGGAAATATCTTTCCAACGGCACCAACTTTGTAAAAATCCAACGGTTGGATTGTCTGGAATGTTTAATTCAAATTTGAAGAAAAACAGCGCCAGAATCGATTATATTTATATATAGATATAAATATAATTATATTTCATCGAATAACGACGCTGCAGTTCGTATTTTGAAATCGAAACTTCAAACGATTATACCGGGAGATCCGACCGTCGGATTTTCCCGAAACTGGAACCGTTGGATTCGTTTTGAAAAGATCTTTCTAATGATGTAAATTTTGTGAAGATCCAACGGTTAGATTTTTAGATATGTTTAATTCAAATCTGAAGAAAAACAGCGCCACGGCCGCGTTATGGCCCGAAGCCTCGTTTTAAATAAATTGGCTATTTTAAAATAAATAAAAATAGCGATAAATCATTATAAAATATTATAAAAGATATGGATGTGATTTAGAAATTAACTGAAGGTTGGCTAAGCAGAATGGTTTCCTGGGTGTTGATCTGATGTTGGTTTCGGCCTTCGGGGTTAATATTTGGGAAATCTTTCTCTTACTGATTGACGGTTAGTGACTAATGAATTGAAATGATGCGTGTGTATGTTAGTGTTGCACTTGTTTATTATATACGCGAGTTGTTCAGAATGACCGGGTTTATCCCATTTTGAATAACTAAATCGACGATAAGAAATCGAAGATGAAGACGGTGGTCGAAGATCGGAGATCTTCACCACGTTTGGATGATAACCGAGGTCCTGATTGGGAGGCATCCCGAAATATGGATAATGAGTGGTGATCGTCCAGATGTACGTGGTGATCGATGGGTTTGCGAGGTATTTAGTGCCTCCGGTTTCGTTCAGACCCAGAACGGACTTGCAAATGGAAAGTGTGTCTGACATTGGAATTTATTCTGTGTGATTGATAGCCATCAGTTGCACGGTGTGAATTACCTGTGTGGCATGCTAAGATGCAGTGATCAGGGCTTCTGTTGAAAAGCAAAGTCTTGTGGTGATGATCAAAGCACCGCCTACGTGGCGTAGCTTTGTGTATAACGTGAAATCGCGAACCTCACACCCCGGTATGAACCAGAAACGGGAGAAAGGACCTCAGGGAGGGCATGCGTTTCCTCCTAGCTAGAAGTGGCATCAGTGGTTTTACACGCCCTGACGAGTTTGACTTATGTGGTTGTCGCTGTTGCGAGGCGCCTCGGTTTGATCGGACGATCCGGATCCGATGGAGTCATTTGTTGGCTCGCTTACGCGCCAAAGGGCGGGGAAACGTAGTGTTCAGGCATTTTAATCCACTCTGTGTGGACCGGCCCTGATGATCCAAGGGTCGATGCATTCTGATCCTGAGACTCGGGCTAGGCAGTCTCGAATTCGGTAAGGACTATCTTTTGCCTTGGTTCATGACGGAAATCCAATTTCCAAATACGTGACTGTGCGAATTTGATTGTATACCTATATATGGCGACATAGTGGTATGGGGCATTAATGCCGTCTATGATTGATAGTTATGATTTGAAATTGTTTTCAAAACATACAAACACTAGCAATAATATCAGATGCCTTTGTTTTATTAGTATCAAGCATATTTTGGCCGTTATAAGGTAAAAACTCTATCCTCCGGTTTGCGTTGCAATATGTGATGGGAACCGAGTCTTATAATGGCTTCATTTAAATAAAAAGCATTGCGATGTTGAAAAGAAAGATTTGTTTTTAAAGCACTGGCAATCCAATGGAGTAAACCCATTCCACGAAAGTGGCATGGTCCTGTGATTGGCCATGTTTTAAATGTGTTGAGTAGATTTCTCATACCAGGCCCATGACTGACTCGTAGTTTGTTTCACTTTCAAACTCGGGTGCCCCTTTTTCTACACGGGCAGCCTTGTATTCAGGTTTAGCTGTTTCTTTATGGATAGCTGGAGCTGAAGATGGATTCTATCATTTATCTCTTTTTATGCTGTTCAGCTCCTAGTGTACATTATGTTTGTTTTCCGCTGTAGACATGTATGTATAGTTGAACTGTATTTGTGCTAAGTATGATCCTGTATACTGTGTAACTCTGATGATTACTCTTACGCAGTATATTCTATTGTTCATTATCTGGTGTATTTATTTAATTCTGTTCTGCTATTATCTGTCTTTGTGTTATATTCCAAGGATTACCCTTGCCGCCGTCAGTACGGGGTTTGGGGTCGTCTCATTTTCTTTTATATATATATATATATATAAATTGGATTTGAAATGGTTTTGAAAATAACCAGAATTTCCAATAATTATATTGGAATGGATTAGAATCGAAATTGTCTTCGGAATATTTTGATGATTGGATTTCGTGACGATACAGATATTGTTATGGGAATTTGAAAGATATATATATATATATCGTTATTTCCAATACGATATTTGTTGGTCGTAGAATTTGATATTGAATATAAGCCGGTATATTTTCTATTCAGAGCCTTGTATTTAATATCAAATGCGATTTGGGTTTGTCGTGAATGGTGTCTTCATTAACACTGTTCTTGAACCCAGTTGAGAAAAATATTAAATCTTTTTATTTAGATTTAATGAAGTGAACCAATTAAACAGTATTTAATTGGAATTCAATTGGTATTGATTTTTGGGTTTATCGTGAACAGTGTTTTAAATAACACTTGTTCTTTAACCCGATAATCAATGAAATGTGATGTTGGGTTGTCGTGAATAGTATCTTCAATAATACTGTTCTTAGACCCAAAGAAGTTAAGGAAATCAGAAACTAACTGGAGGTTAGTTAAGTTGAATGGTTTCTGGGGTATTGATCTGATGTTGGTTTCGGCCTTCGGGGTTAATACTTAGGGAACTGCTCACTTGCTAATTCACGGTTAAGGACTGATTGAAATGTGATGTGATTTTGGGTTTATCGTGAACCGTGTTTTAAATGACACTGATTCTTTAACCCAGTCACAGATTAAAACTAAGTGGAGTTTTAATGAATCTTTAATTAGATTGAAATGATTGAGAATGGAGTATCACCAGTTTTGCTCCAGGCGATAGTTAAATCCAATTAGATTTGAACGTGAAATGGTAATTGAATTTACCGATAACACCATGGTGTTAGATATGAAGTATTACCAGTTTTTACTTCATAGGATGAATAGGTTGGGATTGGGAAATTAAAACAAATGATTACTTCGGTAAGGTTCGTTAATCCCGACTAGTTGAATCGAAATTCAAAAGAAGATTAAAGAATAAATTCAAGGAATTTATCTTTGATAAAATTAATGGGAACCTTTCCCTATGAATGTGAAATTCAGAAACTAACTGTCGGTTAGCTAAGCAGAATGGTTTTCTGGATATTGATCTGATGTTGGTTTCGGCCTTCTGAGTTAATATTTGGGGAATTATTCTCTTGATTAATTTACGGTTAGTGACAGATGAATTGGAATGAGGCGTATGTTGTGTTTGTGTAACACTTATTTAAAATATACGTGAGTTATTCGGAAATACCAAGTTTATCCTATTCTGAATAACTGATACGACGATAAGTCGAAGATGAAGACGGTGGTTGAAGACCGGAGGTCTTCACGTCGTTTGGATAATTACTGATGATCTTGATTGGGCCGTACACCCAAGAAGGAGGGAATCAGTTGGTGGTCGTCCAGACGTACTTGGAGATCGATGGATATGCAGGGTACTAGGTGCCTCCGGTTTCGTTCAGACCCAGAACGGACTTGTAAATGGACTGTCTGTCTGACATTGGATTTCATTCTATGTGATTGATATCGGTTGCATGGAGTGGTTTGCCTATGTGGCATGCTAAGATGCAAATGAGCAAGGCTTCTATTGAAAAGCAGAGTCTTGTGGTTGATGATCAAAGCACGGCCTATGTGGCATAGCTTTGTGTAACGTTTACTTCGCGAGTTTCACACCCGGTGGTGAACCAAAAACGGGAGAGGACATCAGGGAGGGCATGCATTTCCTTCTAGCTAAAAGTGGCGTCAGTGGTTTTACACGCCCTGACGAGTTTGACTTATGTGGTTGTTGCTGTTACGAGGCGCCTCGGTTAGATCGGACGATCCGGGTCCGATGGAGTTATTCATTGGCTCATTTACGCCCCAAAGGGCGGGGAAACGTAGTGTTCAGGCATAATAATCCACATCGGTGGACCGGCCCTGACGATCCAAAGGGTCGATGCGCTCTGACCCTGAGACATGGGCTAGATTGTCTCGAAGTCGGTGAGGACTATCTTTTGCCTTGGTTCACAGACGGAAATCCAATTTCCAAATACGTGACTGTGCGGTTTTGATTGTATCCCTATATTTAGCAACATAGTGGCATGAGACACTCATGTCGTCTATGATTGATACTTATGATTTGAAGTTGTTTTATACACTATGCACTTATAATAGTATCAAATGATCTGTTTTAAACATATCAAGCATTCTTGGCGATTATAAGGGAAAACCCTATCCCCCGGCTTGCGTTGCATTGTGTGATAGGACCTGGGTCTTATAATAGCTTCATTTTTCTTTATTTCAAAGTTAGGTAAATCAAGGGACCACGCCGTATAACATGGAACGGGTTTCCTCCCAAGAATACCAGTACATAAAGCAAACAACGCAATGCTAAATAAAGAAAAATATGTGGTCTCTTCTAGAATGTAGAAGACGTCCACACGAGTCCACTGTTTCTTGTTTCACTGAATTTCGTCAAGAAACGAAAAAGATATGATTTTTACAGTGAAATCAAAAACTGTAGCGCTTTAAACTGCTATAATATAGCTAAAATAAAAATAGCCGTATACCTTTCTGAAATGTTCAAAACTAGGTCACGCGATTTCGTGAAATCTGTGAATCGATAGCTCGATCGGGCTACGCAGTGTCGAAGGGGGAGGAGAGGCGCTCAGGCGCCGGGGGGAGTTGGCCAGTTCGACGGCCGGAGGAGGGTGCGGTGGCGGTTTGAAGTCACCAACTTCCTGGCGTCGATCCAGGCGCTACACGCCATAAAAAAATCCAATCTTTATATGGATGTGAAGATCGTGAGGAGCTCTACAAAATCTTCAACTGGAGGAGGGGCTAATTTTGCGTGGATTGATCGGAAAGTGGACGGGAAGATTTGAACGCGTTTCCGTCGTTCGTCGGGGAGAGAGAAAAGGGAATTTTTTTTCTTTTAAAAAAAAAATTTATGATTGGCCGGTGGGTTTTAAAGGGGTTTTCTGACACGACCACCAAACTAAACCCAACGACTGTCGTCCCTAGCGTTTTACCCCCATTCCGAACACAATGGGATATGTTTCGTAGGCCCATTCGACTGTTTCAGTCAGTTTTCCTTCAAATTAAAACATTCAATATTCGATTTGAACGTGCATTTCAATTTGCTTGGGCCACAAACTGATTCGAAAAATTCCAGAAAAATAAATCTGGCTATGTTTTGACGATACGGTCCCAACAAAACTAGTTCCGTCGAATTCTGAGACCGTTTGCAAAAAGGCCCATTTCTGGTCGATCCAATTTAACTATAATTGACCAAAACACGTTTTCCTTTGCCACGCTCACATACTAACTTCAAAAATTATGCAATTTGAAACCTAGCAATAACTTCACATCCTGGATCCAATAAAAGTGGTTTCGTCGAATTCCGAGGTCGTATGCAAAATGGCCAATTTCACGGGCTATGTAAATGTCATAGCGACTTTTCTGAAAATTCATTTGGCCATAACTTTTGCTTTCTGCTATGAAACTTCGATTTTTCAGATTCGTTAGAAAGGTATTCACTAACAGATTTAAATATTTTTGGTTTCACTCAAATCCGTTTTGTTTTGCACCCGGTACAGTCCAACAAAGTTTGAATTCAATTTTTGAAACTGCAGCGCCATTTCAGGCCTTGATTATAATTAGAATTAATTATATTCGTTTTCAAACGTCGATTCAAGCTCACTTTACATTACTATTATTTAAAATATTTATTTTAAATATTTAAAATCCACTATTTTAGCCAATTTAAAATTTTTAAATTGGTTCAGATTTTCTGGGTCGTTACATTATGAATGTAGAACGTGAGATGCAAGCGTTCTGCTAGATTGCTATTTACTTGATATAGACACTATTATAATATCAGAAAAGTATTGGTTTAAGAAACTTTTTTGGGTTATCAGAAGATAAAAACCATCCATGTTTATGTGTGAATTGGTCTTATGATTATCTTTTCTTTTGAAAAGGATTTTTGAAAAGTTAAACCTAATGATTGGAGTTTACTCATACCAGTCCCATGATTGACTATGACAGCCCGCCCCGCACCAGCCGACATTTCCAATGAAAGTGCGTTGTGCCAATGCCCGACTAGAACAGGGTGGCCGCCAAAGAAAGGAAAAGAAAGGAATTCGAACTAACAAGGAACCTGTAGAATGTCTCACAGCGCATGGAATAGAATATAATAATAACATACTTGACATAAAACAGGCGAGACACTGCGTAAGCTGAAAACTAAAACATAATCATCATAGCAGCGGAAATCCAAAATACAGCTTATGATCCATAACCATTATTACAACTTCAAAATACTGTCTCTGAAGCAAAAGAAAGGAAAGGTACACTACTAATGCCCAAAGCAGTGACCATCAACAACACAAGGAGAACATATGTAGATAATACGTAGGAGCCTCCTGCTCGTCTCCGGATCAGTTACTCGTGTGTAACCAGCTAACCTGTCTCTAGTCTGCTCGTTTAGGAGCACCCAGAGTAATAAGAAGAGACATAGAACTCTGGGTCAGACAAAAGTCTGGTATGAGCGATAAGCAGCAAAACAGAGCAATAACAAGTATACTAAACCATACCTGAACCTGGACCTGCAACCAAAGAGTTAGCACTACATACTGTACAATACTCTAAGGTGCCATTAACATATGGTGTAAAGAATACGGGGGTGGGGTGTGCATGACATAGTGATGGCAAACAATCAAGCATAACAACCATCCTCACATCTCTCACTCGGTACGTAAAGCATACGATATCCATTACTTCGATCACCCAAATCCTTGCTATGATCACTCTGTCCCATGGAGTCATGATAACACGACTGCACTGATCCATAGCCATTAGTCCTTGCTATGTCCACTCTGCCCCATGAAGTCATGACGACTTCACTGCACTGGCTCATAGCCATTCTACGATCACTCTGCCCCCATGGAGTAATAGCTACCCTATTGCACTGATACGTAACCTAACATCCGTCTTGGTGGTGAATCAAAGTTATGGATGTCGATAACCCCTTTGCACACGTCCCACAGCAAAGCCCAACTATGAAGTTAACCCGTTGATCCCATTTGGATCTTGAGTATCAACCTCCCATCTGGACTTCCTTTGCATCTCGGGTTTTGTTCGAAATTGGAGTTGGTCTTCAGAAGAGTCGTCGCATAAAAGTAGTTCCAAATTCGGTTCGGTTCGATCTTTATACCCCATTCGGTTCGGTGCTCATAGCCCATGCCTCGGTTCGGTTTGAATACATATATTGCTCCAGTCGTCGTCGTCGGTTCGGTTCGGGTCCCTCATCCAGTTTGGGTTGGTCATCTCCATCAGGTTCGGTTCGGTTAAGACGAACTGTTCCCATCTATTGCTCCAGCTCCTCTTCTCCGATCCGATCCCCTCTTCCTTTCTTCTGCCTCGAACCCAACTCCAACTCTTTATGCAAATGGCCTTCCTTCTTGCCAAGTCTTCTCAGGTACCAAGTTCCGATCCGAATCAAATCCATTGCCCGGTTCTCCTATCCGATCCAAGACCCTACACAATTTTCCTACGACTTTTCCAACGACTGTTTTACGCCATACGGCGGCGTTTTCGACCAATCTAACAGTTCTAATCAATCACAAAACATATCATACAGTCATAGCCACATGTATAATCAACCACAAACATCAAAACAACAAATTGATATGTTAAAGTGGATCAAACATACCCAAAACCCATATTTTTCCCTTAAGCATGTTTAAGAAAATCTAATGATAGGATTAGCAAAATTTAACCAAATTGACCAAATTTTCTAACAGAGGCCTAAAACAATATTTCGAAATTTATAAATATTTTTCCAGATTTTTAACATGCATAATTTCGTTAATTAACACTAATCACCCTAATTAACTGCAATTAGTGTAAAAATAATGCTAATCACTCACCTTTGCCACAAATAAAATTTTCAGAACTGAAACTCCACTGATTTAGGTGAATACTGATGTCTAACAGCAGCTCCAACCTTGCTTTGGCGCTATTTCTCCTTAACTTGTTGAAGATTAGGCTAATACTTGATTAGAAAGTGATTAGAGGTGATTCTAGATGTTATAGGTCATTGTTAGGGTTTCTATGATGTATGTGACGACTGGAAAATAAGTAAAAACCAAAATCCCTAACCCTAACAGCCCTTAAATACACTAAATCCCGAAATCCTCCTCTGGGCCTAGCTGTTAATTACCCAATTAAGCCCGGTTAAGCTGTTTTTCACCTTCTAAACCTTGTTTCAGCCATATCTCCCAAACGGTAAGTCCATTTGGCTAATGTGACTACTCTACGGAAAGGTAAACCATCATCCGGATCTAAATGAAGTGGTTTCAGGTAAAAACCCCTTTCCAATCAAAAGTTATGGCCGAAACAAGATCAGCTAAGGGCAAAACGGTCATTTAAAAATTGGCAAAAATCATGAACATAGGAAATGACCCCAATAGTCGTCTCCCAAAGTTACATTGCTATATGACTCCTTACGAGAAAGAAATAAATATTCTACGATCCTCCGATGCATAGAATGCGGGTCGTTACACTGACCCAGAATTTATTTTGTTTTGTTTTACCCTAAACTCTTGGGTGCCCAAATTCGTACGACAGTCAAGTAGTTGGGATTTAACAGATATACTTGGTGGAGCTTGGAGTAGGAGGCTTCAACATTAGTTATATATAGAGTTTATTTCCTATGTGATGTTATGAGTTGTACTCTGAAATGGTATGTATATACAGTTACAAGATTGTATTTCAAAGTTATGTTATATAATATATTTTATTCGTTCCACTTTGAGATTCGTGTTTTACTCTGATTCTGTTCTATTGTGATCTTCTTCTTCTATTATAACTTTCTTTCTTTCTATTTCTCATGCTCTAACTTCTTTCTATTAATGATCTGGTATTTCCGATGCTTGAATAGTCAATGTGGTGTTTTGTGTTGATATTCGGGATCCATGGGACGTTACAATTGATATATTATATTTTGTTCATTCCGCTGTGAGTTTATGATTTGTTTTTTGTTATCCTTTTTCTTTGTTCATTCCGCTGTGAGTTTATGATTTGTTTTTTGTTATCCTTTTTCCTTTTTTTTACTTCAACATTTTGACTTTTCGGGTACTTAGGTGCTTGGCACTTGAATACCACGTTCGTATTTTGGTTGACATTCGAGGGTCGAAACGGCGGATGTTACAGCTTGGTACAAAAGTTCAAGGTTTAGCGAACACCTAGGCTTTGGTTGGGTATGCCTAGTTAGAGATAAAGTTAATAATACTCTAGGATGAGTTTGAGTATATTATATATATAAACGAGAGCATATTTCATAGTGTTATAAAAAATGTTATGTATTATGTCGGTTGTATTTTTTATTGAGTGGCTTATGGATCCTGATCAATATGTCTTGTCGACGTTATTAGTAGCTATCTCAAAACACTCAAATAGGGCCATTCGACATAGTATAATTTTGAAATTGGTAATGGAGATAATTTTACTATATTATATTTTAAATGAAAAAGAATAATTTCCCAATAAAATTGATATAGTTAATTATGATTTATTTGTTTGTTATGATAATATTTGATTGTTATCATTTATTGGTTGATTTATTCAATTAGTTTGTGAACAATTATCATTGTTGTTAACTCATAAATAAGATATTTTGAATATAACCACTTATGTTATGAATAATGTATAAGAATGTGATTTACACAAACATAATTTATTAGTAGTAAATATAATTGATTTAAACTGAGAATTCAAGAATTTAAATTTAGGTGTTTTAGAAATCAACTTTCTAAAGTTTTAGAAAAATAAAAGTAATACTACTTGAATGTAAATATTTTATAAATTGAGATCATAGTACTTAGTAATATTAACTAACTATTTGACATTGTTTTAAATGATTTTGGTTTAGTTTTAAAGGCATAATTGGAAAAACTGAACTCATTTCTATTGTCGGAAAATGTGAAGACCCGAAGCTTCCCCGTAAAGGAAAGCCCAGATTGAATTGAGGATAAGACAAATCAGAACACAAACAGAAGAACATTTCATTGCTTATTACAACAATTTCATCAGAATACAAGAATATACAGAATATGAATAAATATTACACATTTATTAAATATCATAGATTTACAAGTTACAATGCAACGGAAAATAATACAAAACACAACTGAAAGTAATACACGGATACAGAGCTTTCCGAATGTCGCTTCGACTGTAAATCGGGATCCTGTGAATATAAATCTGCAAAACCAAAAGTACTAGCTTCCCATGCAGAAAATAGGGGCACCTAGAGTTTAGGTTAAAACAATAAACTCCAGGTTAGTCATGTGACTGGTGTGAGAACTAAAACAGTTATTATATTGATTTTAAAGTAAGGTAAATCAAGAGAAAATGCCGTATAACACGGAATGGGTTTCCTCCCAAGAATACCAGTGCATAAAACAACAGCGCAATGCTAAATAAAGAACAATGAAGCTATTATAAGACTCAGGTCCCATCACACAATGCAACGCAAGCCGAAGGATAGAATTTTTACCTTATAATAGCCAAAAATGCTTGGTATGTGAAATTTCATCTTTTATTATTACTATAAGTGTATAGTGTCAAAACAACTTCAATCATAAGCATCAACCATAGACGGCATAAGTGCCCTATACCACTATGTCGCCATATATAGGTTTACAATTAAAACCGCAAAATGTCGTATTGGAAGTTGTATTTCCATCTGTGAATCGAGGCAAGGGATCGTCCTCACCGCTTCGAGACAATCTAGCCCATGTCTCAGGTCAGAGCTCGAGTGACCTTTGGATCGTCAGGGCCGGTCCACACGGAGTGGATTAAAATGCTTGAACAATGCGTTTCCCTGCCCTATGGGGCGTAAACTGTCATATCCCGACCAAACTATCGGCCGCGGAATGACTGATATAACCGAGGCTCCTCGCAATCCATCATGCACATAAGTAAAATGTCAGGGCTAGTAAAACGCTGACACCACTCCTAGCTAGAAGGAAACACATGCCCTCCCTGAGGTCCTCTCCTGTTTCTGGTTCACACCGGGGTGTAAGGCTCGCGAATTAATGCTATACAAAGTTATGCTATATTAAAGCCATGCTTTGATCATCAACCAAAAGACTCTGCTCTTCAACAGAAGCCATGATCATTTGCATCTCAGCATGCCACACAGGCAGTTCATGCTATGCAACCGATGTCTACCAATCACAAGAATGGAATCCGATGTCAGACACACATCCATTTACAAGTTCGTCCTAGGTCTGAACTAAACCGGAGGCACCTTATTCCTCACCCATATGTCCAATATAGGGAAAAGGCCCTTGCATATCCGCCGATCTCCAAGTACGTCTGGACGTTCACCACTTATTACCTTGTCTTGGGTGTACAGCCCAATCAAGACATCAGTAATCATCCAAAGGATGTGAAGACCTCCGGTTTTTCAACCACCGTCTTCATCCTCGACACATCGTCGAATCAGTTATTCAGAATGGGATAAACCCAGTCTTTCTGAATAACTCGCGTATATAATAAACAAGTGCTATAAAACACAACATACGCCTCATTCCAATCCAGAATATTCATTTATTCAAATATTCTTATACTTTGGGAAAGGTTCCCATTAATTTTATCAAAGATAAATTATTTAAATTTATTTTTTAATCTTCCTTTGAATATCAATTCAAACCAAATTATGGTTTATGCAAACTAGTCGGGATTAGCGATCCTTACTGAAGAAATCATTTATTTTAATTTCCCAATCCTAACCTATTCATCCCATGAAGTAAAACTGGTAATACTTCATATCTAACACCACGGTGTTATCGGTAAAATTAATCACCATTTCACGTTCAAATCTAATTATATATTTAACTAACGCTTGGAGCAAAACTGGTGATACTCCATTCTCGATCTTTTCTTGAATTTGATAATTTTAGTTATCAAATTCACATTTCAATCTATTTAAAGATTCATTAAAACTCTAATTAAGTTTTAATTTCCAAAAATCATTACTTAATGATTATTCAAATCCAGGAAATAAATTCTGTCTTTAACTGGGTTAAAGAACTAATGTCATTTAAAATATGGTCACGATAAACCAAAAATCACATTCCATTCCATCAGCCTCTAACCGTAAATTATCTAGTGAACGATTCCCTAAGTATTAACCCCGAAGGCCGAAACCAACATCAGATCAATACCTAGGAAACCATTCAGCTTAACTAATCTCCAGTTGATTTCTGATTTTCTGAGCTCCATTGGGTCTAAGAACAGTATTATTAAAGATACCATTCACGACAACCCAACATCTCATTCCATTGTTAATCGGGTTAAAGAACATGTATTATTTAAAACACCATTCATGATAAACCCAAAAACCAATTTCAGTTCAATCCCAATTAAATATTAATTAATTGGTATACTTCATTAAATCTAAATAAAAATATTTAACCTTTTCTCAACTGGGTTCAAGAACAGTGTGAATGAAGACACCATTCATGACAAACCGAAAATCACATTTGATATTAAATACGAGGCTCTGAATAGAAAATATATCGGCTTATATTCAATATCAAATTCTGGAATCAACAAATATCGTATTGGAATAACGATATATATATCTTCCAAATTCCTCCACAATATCCGTATAATCACGGAATCCCATATCGGAATATTCCGAAGATAATTTCGATTCAAATCCGTTCCAATTCCTATATTAGAAATTCCGTTTATTTTTAAAACCATTTCAAATCCAATTTATTTATTCAAAAATATTGGATTTCATAATATTAGTTCATAACTAGTCCATTTTGATGAAAATCTATTTTTATCTTTTCAAATATGGAATTTTTTCATCCCAATTCTTTCCAAATCATTTTTTATAATTTTACACAAATTATTGATATTTTTAATAATTTTATCAAGGCCCGTACAGTCGATTTCCATAAACGGCCATCGAACTGCACTAACAACGACCTTTTCCAAATTTTATTTGGACATAATTCAAAATCCAACCGTTAGATTTCAAATCTCTAATATTCGTTATAAAGCTCTTTTAGATACGAACCCAACGGTTCCAATTTTAGGAGAATCTGATGGTCGGATCTCCTGTAATTTCCGTTCGAAGTCAATGGTCGAAATTCGCGAACTGCCGCAGCGCGGCACGTTCTATTCAGGCTATTATATTATATTATATCTAAAATATATATAATATATATTTCATCAATTTCCATTTAAAACGTATTTTATTAATCATTTTAAATTCTTTTTCAAAACGATTTCAACTTCATATTCAATTTTAAATCAAAATTGAATATTCCATATCATTAACCTATAAATGATAATATTTTCAAAACATTATACTTTGAAATCAATTCCTTTTCGATATTCATTATAGAAATGAATAAAATTGATATAAATATCATTCACGTCAAAATGGCGTTAATCCAATCAACACGGCTATATATATTTAAATATATTCGTGTTCATCCCAAATCGGACATCAAACTCAGATTTTGATCTTTTACTGAATATTATTTTAAAATATTCGTCATTTTAAAATAATCGTTATTTTAAAATATTCATTCTTTCTGAACTGGAATCAGGCACAGTCAATTAACATATAATTTGATTATATGGATTTCACACACACATGCACACAACAACAATTAAACACAATCAACCATCATCCAGAGTGCATTCTACACTGCATAAGCATCAAATATAAATATTCAACGCTTACAACAGTCTGTCAATCAATCGATCGACATATAGCTAATTATTGGGATTAGTGTATGTCCGATATCATCCCAATACCCGTGTGGGGTTTCAATCAACAAATAATGAATTTTATTTGTGTAGTTGGGTGATGTGTAAAATTTATCGTCCCAATCAATATCAGACAAATGCGTGCACATAATCAAATCATCCAGTTTGTTTATGAATATTTATTTCATTCACATACATGTTAAAAATTATATTTTTAACTAGAAAAAAATATTTTTTCCATTCCTCATCACACTATCAATTTTCACCACAAAATCAAACAGATAAACAAGTCGCCCATGGTCTGTGGACGACGGGTGTCAGGTGCTGCTAAGCACCGTCTGCATCCTAGTATATATTTCTAACTAGAAAATAAATTAAAGTGAGAAGTTCTCACCTTTGGGATCCACTCCTCCATTCTTTCTTTCTGAACTGTTTGGATTTGCCCGAAATTCCAATGCGATCTTTTCCCGCTGTTCATAGTAAAAATCGCATTTTTAATATGATGTTTATTTTAAAAATCACATTTTTATAATAGCACTTCATATATAAATATCATATATTTTTACAATGCTTCTTTCGATATAAAAATTATATTCTTACAACGCTACTTCTTATATAAAGATTTAATTTTTAAAATGCTAAAAACCAAAACTTTATATAATTAAAAATCGAATCTTTATATAATTAAAAATCAAATTTTTATGTAATTAAAAATCATGATTTTATTTCAAATCCATATGTGTAAAAATCACATCTTTTTCTGAATAAAAATCACTTCTTTTTCTAATTCAGTTTTGCATATAAAAATCATATTTTTATAACAAAGATTATATTTTTATTTTATATAACGCTATTTATATACATATAAAAATCACGTTTTTATATCGCATTTCACATAAATAAAAATCACATTTTTAAACTACAAAGACCATATGTTTTTATTTTCAAAAACCATATCTTTTTATTTATTCAAAACCTAAGCTTTTTATTTTCAAAAACCATATCTTTTTCTTTATAATAACCTATATAAAAACTGAAAAAATATATTAAAACTCACGTTTTTCAAGAAGAGGGAGAGATGGCCGAGGTGGAGGATGGCGCCAGCGTCTAGGCGTTGTGCTGGTGGCAGGGAGCAATCGGAGGTCGTGGCGGGGTGTAGCGGCGCTCTTCTCATCGACTAGGGCGCTCGATTTGGGGGAATGGGGCTTGGGGATGGCAGCGTCGGCAGGGGGTGTGGCATGACTGGGCACGAGCGATGGTGGAGAAGTTGCCGGAGGCGGCGGCGCCAGACTGGGGAAGGAGCGTCGGGTTGAAATGCGGTTTTCCCCTTTTTCTTTTTTTCTTTCTTTTTTTGTTCGTTCTGTTAATGAATAGAGAGAGTGTGTGTGGAGAGGGATATTATATATTTAATTTATTTTATTTTATTAAAGTTAACTTTTTATCCGAACACCAAACAAGACCTTACGACTGTCGTCCCTAGCTAATTACCCCCATTCCGAACACAATGGATATCTTTCGTTAGCCAATTTTATCATTTCGATCAGTTTCTATTAAATTTAAAATATAAATCATTATATTGAATTTTAAACGTACATTTCAATTTATTGGGGTCACATACGAACTCTAAAAATTCCAAAAAAATATTTTCTAGTTTCGTATTGATGATACGGTCCTAACAAAACTAATTTCGTCAAATTTGGGGACCGTTTGAAAAATAGCCATTTTCTGGTCGATCCAAATTGACTGAAACTGACAAAACACGTTTTACTTCGCCACGCTCACACATTAACCCCAAAAATCATGAATTTTGGAATCTAGCAATAACTTGACATCCTGGATCCAACAAAAGTGGTTTCGTCGAAAATGGAGGTCGTTTGCAGAATTTCCATTTTTAAGGGCTATATTTCCATAGTAACTATTCTGAATTTTCAACTCTGCGTAACTTTTTATTCCCGCTATGAAATTTTGATTTTTTGGATTCGTTGGAAAGATATTCACAAATAGATTCTAATATTTTTGGTTTCTCTAAAATCTGGTTTATTTTGAATCTTGTACATTCATTTGAAATTTGAAATCGAATTTTCAAACTACCGCGCCATTTCAAATTCCTTCTATAATTAAAATAATATTTCTATTCTAAAGTAAATTCAAGTAAATATATACATTCTAATTCTATTCAAAATAAATTTCTCGTTGTTATTATTTAAAATAAATCATTTTAAATATTCAAAATTCATTAAAATTGCCAAAATAAAAATTTTAAATTGGTTCTGATTTTCTGGGTTATTACAGAAAATAATTTTGATGATGACTGCAGCATCATTGACATTCATTTTCAAGTTTCAATGTAGGGAATGCTACTATGTTAATTAGCCATAAAGTTGTCTTGATAAAATAGTTTTTATATAAACCAATGTTGTGATACAAAAGATTTATTATATATATATATATATATATATATTATTTCAAATGATTGAAATAAAACCAAGTGTTTAATTCTTAAGTTTTTAGTTAAGATATATTATGAACGCATATAACTTATGCATTTGGATAGTATGGTTGTGCATCTAATTTGGTTTTCTAATTAGTATATGCCAAAGTTAGATAAGGAATTAATTTTTTTGGCAAGGCTAGCCGGTTTTTAAAGTGATCCGTAACACTTTTACTGTTAAAAATAATAATGAGTACAAAATATCACTACAGATAGTCATATTGACTATTTACTACATACATTCCTAACCAAGAATAAGAATCACCACGCAAGGTGAGAATCAAGCTAGAATAGCAGCAAAAGTACACTAACAATACAAGATGTCGCGGTAGTCCCATATAAATTAATATAAACAAGCTCAATACAACTAAATTACATCCATAGCTGAAAAAATAGTCCCAAAGAAATAACACTTTACGCAGTCTCAAAAGAATCCAATGCAATTAGTTCACTGCCTGATACGCTGCACCCAGCGCAAAAAATACCACCAAAATGAGGTAGCACCAAGCAAACTACACACAATCTCTCTTGGAATACTTGCTACGCACACCTAGCACTAAACTGGCAACCAACAACAATATCCTGTAAAACTCACCTCTACCAAAATACTACAGCAGGAGCATAACAACTTTGGAGTCACCAACAGAACGTTGTCACTCTGAAAAAATAGCACAGCTTACCTTACTAGAACTTCCTCACCCAAACCCTTGAAACCACCCACCAGAACGTCGAAAACAGCACATGCGCAAAAAGAAAAGACCACAACAGCAACCACCACCTAACAATGTACACAACACAAGTCAAAATCTCAAAACATTAGCTCTGACAAAAACATACACAAGGGCAGAGAAAAACCAACCACAGATCTACAAATACAACACAGTAGTATAAGACAAACTAGCTCATTGCCTTGGCGATCCAAACCTTGGGGTCAGTCTTTCAGTGGTCCATATTTAAAACAACATAGAGTAAAAGAAAATGGGTTGTGAATTGACTACACCCTTTGTTAGATTAAGTTACAAAAAGCTTGAAAGCCAACACACATTGGTACATAACTCGGGAATGACGAAGAGTAGACCACAACGAAGCGTGTGGTGGGAAAAAGGGAAATAGATTTGAGGGATACTAGGGTTTTGATAAAAAGAGGCCAACTCACCACAAAAACAAAAGCTAACTAAGGGTTAGAGAGGTGGACAGGAAAAGAGTCGAAGTAAAAGTATAGAGGAGGAAAGATGATGTGGAGGAAGGAGAAAGGACGAAGAAAGAAATAAGCGATTAGTTGGTCACCATAGGGGAAGAGAGGCCGACTTTTACATGGCTATTATTCACGAAGATAGTTCTGTAGGGAATTAAAATTAAATATGTAGTGAAGTTATAAAAGAAGATGAATTTTATAAGTCTTAAAATTTAAGGTTAGTAAAAATTTAATAAGACATAAAGTGAGTAAACATATTTGTAAGGTGCAACAACTGATATTGTTGAGCTAGCAAATATATGTCTTTACTTTGGGTTGTATAAGGAAAGTAAACTCTAGTGACAAGTTTGGATATCAGAGTCTGACTCTTTCTAGCTACTTGCCTAACTCGATGGATATAGAGATTTATAAGTTGACTTAATTATAAATAGAAGATTCAAATTTATTTTGGACCTTCACTGGAGTTTTAATAAGTTAAATCAGAATAGTGTTTTTTATGTACTCTTCGAATTTAATGGAGTACTGTACAATTCTGAATTTAAATCTTAGAATGGTTAGAATTGTAATTGTGCTTTAGTAAATGTTTATACTGAGTTCTATGATTTGCTAAGTCCGAATTTTGGATTCGATTCCAATGACTAGCCCTCATTTGGATTCCAAAATACTTAAATAAGACATTCAACGCGATATTGCTTTATAATGTGGTAAAAGAAATAGTTTTACCAAGATTTCGTATATTTTATACCCAACGGAAATTTTCATAACTAACACTTTTATGTATGCTTGCTTGTTAAGTATTGGTAATATTTGATTTTTATCATTTATTAGTTGATTTTGTAGTTGTGCAAATCCAATCTATGTGCATTGACCTTCATCGGCTGGGTAAGAGTATTCTTATCATTTTTTTGTGTAGGTCGGATAGATTAATAACTATAAGAACATTCGAAATAAATAGCTTCTGAATTCAGTTTCATGATTTGACTATGAGGCATTCGATAAAGATGTTGGTTAATAATACAATCTAAATGAAATTGTTTAATATGAACTTAAAAAAAGAATAAACAATGTAACAACCCTGATTTTTAATGATTGAATATTTACTTTATTTAAATATTAAATTATTGATTTGAAAAATTAAATAACTCGAATTCAATGGTTTTGAGTTACTAATTCAATTTGAATAGTGAAATAGTAAATTCAATTTTGAAATAATTGTGAATAAATTGGATTTGAAATCAAATATTGTGAAAACCCGTAACTTCCCCGTAAAGGAAAGCGTCGGATAGTTCGAGAACAAGCCACAACAGAACGCATACAGAAGAACATTTCATTGTATATTACAACAATGCATCAGATTACAAGAATATACAGAGTACAAATGAATATTACACAGAAATATCAGAGATTTAAATTACATTTAAATACATAGCAGCGGAAAATAATACAATACACAACTAGAAGGAGATATACGGATACAAAGCTTTCCGGATATCGTTCCAGCTGTAAACCAGGATCCTGTGAATATAAATCTGCAAAACCAAAACTACTAGTTGCCCGTGTCAAAATAGGGGCACCCAGAGTTTAGGTTAAAACAATAAACTCCAGGTCAGTCATGTGACTGGTGTGAGAACTAAAACTGTTATTAATCTTTATTTTAAAGATAGGTAAATCAAGGGACCACGCCGTATAACACGGAACGGGTTTCCTCCCAAGAATACCAGTGCATAAAACAAACAGCGCAATGCTAAATAAAGAAAAATGAAGCTGTTATAAGACCCAGGTCCTATCACACAATGCAACGCAAGCCGGGGGATAGGGTTTTCCCTTATAACAGCCAAAGAATGCTTGATACGTTTAAAACAAATCATTTGATACTATTATAAGTGCATAGTGTATAAAACAACTTCAAATCATAAGTATCAATCATAGACGACATGAGCGTCCCATGCCACTATGTCGCCATGTATAGGTTTACAAATAAAACCGCAAATGTCACGTATTTGGAA
The DNA here is from genome assembly GCA_030737875.1 of Allium sativum. Taxonomy (NCBI): domain Eukaryota; kingdom Viridiplantae; phylum Streptophyta; class Magnoliopsida; order Asparagales; family Amaryllidaceae; genus Allium; species Allium sativum. The sequence continues at coordinate 28,225 of JASFAX010003768.1, forward strand.
ATTGGATTTCCATCTATGAACCGAGGCAAAAGATAGTCCTCACCGAATTCGAGACGCTCTAGCCCGCCCCTCAGGACCCAGACTCAGGTGGGCCCTTGGAGCGACAGGGCCGGTCCACCGATGTGGATTAAACTTAAACCCTGAACATGCGTTCCCCCGCCCTATGGGGCGTAAATGAGCCAACGAATGACTCCATCGGACCCGGATCGTCCAATCAAACCGAGGCGCCTCGCAACAGCAACAACCACATAAGTCAAACTCGTCAGGGCGTGTAAAACCACTGACGCCACTTCTAACTAGAAAGAAACGCATGCCCTCCCTGAGGTCCTTCTCCCGTTTTTGGTTCATACCGGGTGTGAAACTCGCGAAGCAAACGTTACACAAAGCTACGCCACAAAGGCCGTGCTTTGATCATCACCACAAGACTTTGCTTTTCAACAGAAGCCTCGATCAATTGCCACTTAGGCATGCCACACAGGCAATTCACTCCATGCGTTTGATATCCATCAATATATAACCCCTGAGCTCGTACGTCTCAGAGAAGGGCGTTAAGCAAGAGAATAAATTCTCCGCCGCCAAATAGATATATATTTAATAGAGATCAATCACACGGACTAAAATCCAATGTCAGACACACAGTCCATTTACAAGTCCGTTCTGGGTCTGAACGAAACCGGAAGCCCTAGTACCCCGCATCTCCATCGATCTCCAAGTACGTCTGGACGATCACTAACTGTTTCCATCTTCTTGGGTGTACAGCCCAATCAAGATCATCAGTAATTACCCAAACGACGTGAAAACCTCCGGTCTTCGACCATCGTCTTCATCTTCGACTTATCGTCGTATCAGTTACTCAGAATGGGATTAACCCGGTCTTTCCGAATAACTCGCGTATATTTTAAATAAGTGTTACACAAACACAACATACACCTCATTCCAATTCATTAGTCACTAACCGTAAATTAATCAAGAGAATAATTCCCCAAACATTAACCCCGAAGGCCGAAACCAACATCAGATCAATATCCAGAAAACCATTCTGCTTGGCTAACCGACAGTTAGTTTCTAAATTTCACGTTCATAGGGAAAGGTTCCCATAAATTTTATCAAAGATAAATTCCTTGAATTTATTCTTTAATCTACTTTTGAATATCAATTCAAACTAGTCGGGATTAGCGAACCTTACCGAAGTAATCATTTGTTTTAATTTCCCAATCCCAACCTATTCATCCCATGAAGTAAAACTGGTTATACTTCATATCTAACACCACGGTGTTATCGGTAAATTCCATTACCATTTCACGTTCAAATCTAATTAAAGATTTAACTATCGCCTGGAGCAAAACTGGTGATACTCCATTTCGATTATTTCAATCTAATTAAAGATTCATTAAAACTCCACTTAGTTTTAATCTGTGACTGGGTTAAAGAATCAGTGTCATTTAAAACACGGTTCACGATAAACCCAAAATCACATCACATTTCAATCAGTCCCTAATTGTAAATTAGTAAGTGAGCAATTCCCTAAGTATGAATCCCGAAGGCCGAAACCAACATCAGATCAATACCTCGGAAACTATTCAACTTAACTAATCTCCAGCTAGTTTCTGATTTTCTTAACTCCTTTAGGTCTAAGAACTGTATTATTGAAGATACCGTTCACGACAACCCAAAATCACATTTCATCAATGATCGGGTTAAAGAACGAGTGTTATTTAAAACACTGTCCACGATAAACCCAAAAATCAATATCAATTCAATCCCAATTAAATATTATTTAATTGGTACACTTCATTAAATCTAAATAAAAAGATTTAATCTTTTCTCAACTGGGTTCAAGAACAGTGTTAGTGAAGACACCATTCACGACAAACCCAAATCACATTTGATATTCAATATAAGGCTCTGAATAGAAAATATATCGGCTTATATTCAATATCAAATTCTACGATTAACAAATGTCGTATTGGAAATAACGGTATATATATATATCTTTCAAATTTCCATAACCACATCTGTGTAATCACGAATTCCCACATCGAAATATTCCGAAGACAATTTCGATTCAAATCCACTCCAATGCAATCATTGGATATTCTGGTTATTTTCAAAACCCTTTTCAAATTCAATTTATTTATTTAAAACTAAATAGAATTATAATTCTAGTTCAAAACTAGTTCATTTCGATAAAAATCTATTTTTATCTTTTAAATATGGAGTTTTTCATCCTAAATCTTCACAAATCATTTCTTATGATTTTACACAAATTATTATTATTTTTAATAATTTTATCGAGGCCTGTACAGTCGATTTCCATCAATGGCCATCGAACTGCACTTACAACGACATTTTTCGAATTTGATTTGGACGTATCTCCAAATCCAACCGTTAGATTTCAAATTTCTAATATTCGTTAGAAAGCTCTTTTCGATACGAACCCAACGGTTCCGGTTTTAGGAGAATCCGACGGTCGGATCTCCCGTAATGTCCGTTTGAAATAAATGGTCGAAATTCACGAACTGCCGCGGCGCGGCGCGTTCTATTCAGGCCATTATATTATATATATAATATATATAATACATACTTCGTCGATTTCTATTTAAAACGAATTATATAAATAGTTTTAAATTCGTTTCAAAAGCAATTTCAACTTCCATTTCAATTCAAATCAAAATTGAATTCTTCTTTATAAATTCGTTTTAAAATTCATTTCTATTCAATTCAAATTTCAATTCAATTTGCTTTCAATTCTATTTGAATTCGTTTTATATTCAATTCATTTCGAAATCGTTTTCAATTCATTTCATTTCGAAATCGTTTTCAATTCATTTCATTTCGAAATCGTTTTCAATTCATTTCATTTCGAAATCGTTTTCAATTCATTTCATTTCGAAATCGTTTTCAATTCATTTCATTTCGAAATCGTTTTCAATTCATTTCATTTCGAAATCGTTTTCAATTCATTTCATTTCGAAATCGTTTTCAATCGATATAAATATCGTTCACGTCAAAATGGCGTCAATCTAATCAACACGGCTTCATAAATTTCTATTTTCCAATATTCTATTTCAAATATTTCTTTTTCAAAAATAGTTGTTATTATCAAAATATTTCGTTCAACACATGACCAATCTCAATGGATGAGTATTGTCAACACATGAACTTTTATTTTATATTGATAAAGATGTAAATTTTATTACTAAAATATTTCGTTCAACACATGACCAATCTCAATGGATGAGTATTGTCAACACATGAACTTTTATTTTATATTGATAAAGATGTAAATTTTATTACTAAAATATTTCGTTCAACACATGACCAATCTCAATGGATGAGTATTGTCAACACATGAACTTTTATTTTATATTTATAAAGATGTAAATTTTATTACTAAAATATTTTGTTCAACACATGACCAATCTTAATAATGGATGAGTACTGTCAACACATGAACTTTTATTTTATAATATTCTTTATTTTTCAAATTGGAATGAGGCCCAATCAATCACCATATAAAATTAATTATATGGATTTTCATACAACACATGTATATAATAGCATTGAAAAATAATCAACCATCAACCAAAGTGCACTACACTGTATAAGCATCAAATATAGATATCTAACGCTTATAACAGCCTGTCAATCAATCGATCGACATATTTAATCAATCAGGATGAGTGAACTTCAAATTTCATCCTAACACCCGTGTGGGGTTTCAAACAATCAAACACATATTTTATTTGTGCTGTTGGGCGATGTGTAAAATTTATCGACCCAATCAATGTCCTTCAAATAGGTGTACATAAACAAACCGTCTGGTTTGTAAATGAATATTTATTTATTCACATTCACGTTAAAAATTATATTTTTAACGACAAAACATTTTATTCCAACATATGAATTTCTATTCAATTCATTCTTTAAATAAAATGATATTTTTATTTTTCTAACATATTTTAGAAAATTTCGGCGGCATAACGGCACGATACTAGAAACGGGACAAGGTCTAGCCTTATCCCCGGTCTAGTGAAGGCCCACGCCATTCACACATCAATCAAAATCACCAAACAACCAAATTCAAATCACATCATATAACTAATCTATGCAACCAAACAAACAAGTCCATGGTCTGTGGACGATTGTGTCGGGTGCTACTAAGCACCGTCTACATCCTAGTATATACATATAACTAGAAAAGTAAAATTAAAAGGTGAGAAGTTCTCACCGAAAGCTATCCAAACATCCTGACTCTACTTCGATATAGATCTTCTTCGCTCTCGCCTTTTTGACATCTTCGTTGTCCGCTTTCACTACATATGTAAAAATCGAATTTTTACTTCATTATTCAATATATATAAAAATCGAATTTTTACTTCGATGTTCAATATATAAAAATCATATTTTTATCTCGAAGTTCAATATATAAAAATCATATTTTTATCTCGAAGTTCAATATATAAAAATCCTATTTTTACTATCGAAGTTCAATATATAAAAATCCTATTTTTATTTTCTACCGCTACTATATAGATTAAAATTCTATTTTTATAGCGCTACTTTCTATAGAGAGATTATATTTTTATACTTCTACAATATAAAAGATTATATATATTTTTTTTTACATTCCTACAAATCACATTTTCCCATATGATAAAATCAGGTTTTAATCTAATTTAAAATCAGATTTTTATAAAATAAAATAAAACAAAATCGTTAAAACTCACTGCGTTTGATCGGAAGAAGGTTGTCGAAGTCTGGTGGTCGACGAGGGGGCTTCAGGCGATCAGCGATGACCTTCTGGTGGTCCACTGCGACTGACAGTGGGTTTGTAGAGGGCGTTTCTAGTATCGGGGAGAGGAATGGGGGTGTGGATGCTCTGGAGGAGGAGGCGGCGACTGGGGGAGGGCGAGGTGGCATTGGGGTCGGCGGCGATGAGGTGCGGTAGCCTGGAAGGGAAAGGGCGGCGGGTATCTTCAAAACTGGGGTGCTCGCTGCCTCGAATGGAAGAGGGAAGGAGGGTCGACGAAGACGAGGGAGGCGGAGGTGCATGGGTGGGGTCTGTTGGCGGCGATGCGATGGAGGGGGGTGGGCGGCGCAGTCAACGGGGTGATTTGGGGTTTTTCTGTAAAGTGGTCGGGGAGAGAGAATATGGGAAGAGAGAGAGGGTAGGGGGTTATATAGTTTTATTTAATTATTATTTATTTTCTCCTTAATTCGACTTTTCAATTCGAACTCGAAATCCAATCCAACGACTGTCGTCCATAGCATTTTACCCCCATTCCGAACACAATGGGATATGTATCGTAGGCTGATTCGACTGTTTGAATCAGTTTCCGTTAAATTTACATTTAAATCATTATATTGAATTTTAAACGTACATTTCAAATTACTGGGGCCACATACTAACTAGAAAAATTCCCGAAAAATATTTTCTAGCTTCGTATCGACGATACGGTCCTAACAAAACTAGTTTCGACGAATTCTGAGACCGTTGGAAAAATGGCCATTTTCCAGTCGATTAAAATCAACTGAAACTGGTCAAACGCGTTTTCCTTTGCCACGCTCACATATTGATTCGAAAAATTATGAAATTTGGAATCTAGCAATAATTTAACATCACGGACCCAACAAAACTGGTTTCGTCGAAATCCGAGGTCGTTTGCAAAATTGCTATTTTTAAGGGCCTGAATTCCATAGCGACTATTCAGAATTTTCAACTGGACATATCTTTTGATTCCCGCTATGAAATTTTGATTTTTCGGATTCGTTGGAAAGATATTATCAAATAGATTCTATGATTTTTGGTTTCACTAAAATCCGGATTGTTTTGCACCCGGTACATTCAATTGAAGTTTGAAATCGAATTATCGAACTACCGCGCCGTTTTCAATTCTATTTATAATTATATATAAATATTTATATTCTAACGACGGCGTATATAATATATACGTTCGCATTCTATTCAAAATAAATTTCACGTCGATATTATTTAAAATAATTCATTTTAAATAATCAAAATTCGCTATAATTGCCAAAATAAAAATTTTAAACTGGCCCAGAATTTGCGGGTTATTACAATCTCCCCCACTTAAAACTTTTCGTCCCCGAAAAGGTACAAAGTCGAAAGTGGTTTGATTAATCAACTCTACGATCGATCTGACTTCCATTCTCCAACCTTTCAGTTTCTGAGAATTTTCAAAAATTTCAAAAATTTGGCTAACTCCCTAAATTTTCGAAAAATTTCGCCATAACCTCCCCTGCACCAGGAGCATCGGGGAATTTCAAATAGCTTCCCCGGTCCTTCAGACCTCAAAAAGAAAAAGAAAAAGCCAAGCGGCTAGCCAATAGGCTCATAAAATCATCATCACCCAAACAAAACAGTAAATTATGTAGTAAACATGTACCTATTTGTCGGGCAAACAAATTTTATTCTCTGGCTCTAGCCTCCTTGCTATGACCTGTTCAATGATATATATGTATATGCAAGCAAATGCGACCAATTTTCAATATAACTCAATATTTGGTTCAATTAGGCTAAATGGTTCAAAATTATCAACCAAATAAACAAACAACACAAACATCAATCAATTAGTGGATTAGAGTTTCAAATTGATAACTTTGATACATAGTCAAAAATTAGATTTTTGATGCCAAATCACAACAATTGGCCCTATCTAATTTTGGTTCTCACACCAGTCAATAGGAAGTATATAGAAATCTCCCTTTCGTCACTCGAACATAAATTCTGATGATGATGCATCAATCATCAGAGTTCTCTCCGGGCGACTTAGAAGGTGATTCTATATCTACCCAGTATATCAAAACTTCGAATACACGCGGATCAGACGTATACGCAAAATCTATATATACTGGATTGTCCAAATTCATTAAAATAAATAATCAAATACGAATAGTTGATTTAAATTTTCACAACAAATTTTGTTTTTATTTTAAAAATATACTCTTCACACTCGTTCTAGGATACTACTGATCCTATCTCTAACGAGTCATTCCATTGGATATTGCTAATCCAATTTCTGATGAATTCTTTCGTACGGTTCTAATGTGCCTTGTTCTCTGAGTTTTGTAAACCAAAGCTCTGATACCAACTGTGAAAACCCGTAACTTCCCCGTAAAGGAAAGCGTCGGATAGTTCGAGAACAAGCCACAACAGAACGCATACAGAAGAACATTTCATTGTATATTACAACAATGCATCAGATTACAAGAATATACAGAGTACAAATGAATATTACACAGAAATATCAGAGATTTAAATTACATTTAAATACATAGCAGCAGAAAATAATACAATACACAACTAGAAGGAGATATACGGATACAAAGCTTTCCGGATATCGTTCCAGCTGTAAACCAGGATCCTGTGAATATTAATCTGCAAAACCAAAACTACTAGCTGCCCGTGTCAAAATAGGGGCACCCAGAGTTTAGGTTAAAACAATAAACTCCAGGTCAGTCATGTGACTGGTGTGAGAACTAAAACTGTTATTAATCTTTATTTTAAAGATAGGTAAATCAAGGGACCACGCCGTATAACATGGAACGGGTTTCCTCCCAAGAATACCAGTGCATAAAACAAACAGCGCAATGCTAAATAAAGAAAAATGAAGCTGTTATAAGACCCAGGTCCTATCACACAATGCAACGCAAGCCGGGGGATAGGGTTTTCCCTTATAACAGCCAAAGAATGCTTGATACGTTTAAAACAAATCATTTGATACTATTATAAGTGCATAGTGTATAAAACAACTTCAAATCATAAGTATCAATCATAGACGACATGAGCGTCCCATGCCACTATGTCGCCATGTATAGGTTTACAAATAAAACCGCAAATGTCACGTATTTGGAAATTGGATTTCCATCTATGAACCGAGGCAAAAGATAGTCCTCACCGAATTCGAGACGCTCTAGCCCGCCCCTCAGGACCCAGACTCAGGTGGGCCCTTGGAGCGATAGGGCCGGTCCACCGATGTGGATTAAACTTAAACCCTGAACATGCGTTCCCCCGCCCTATGGGGCGTAAATGAGCCAACGAATGACTCCATCGGACCCGGATCGTCCGATCAAACCGAGGCGCCTCGCAACAGCAACAACCACATAAGTCAAACTCGTCAGGGCGTGTAAAACCACTGACGCCACTTCTAACTAGAAAGAAACGCATGCCCTCCCTGAGGTCCTTCTCCCGTTTTTGGTTCATACCGGGTGTGAAACTCGCGAAGCAAACGTTACACAAAGCTACGCCACAAAGGCCGTGCTTTGATCATCACCACAAGACTTTGCTTTTCAACAGAAGCCTCGATCAATTGCCACTTAGGCATGCCACACAGGCAATTCACTCCATGCGTTTGATATCCATCAATATATAACCCCTGAGCTCGTACGTCTCAGAGAAGGGCGTTAAGCAAGAGAATAAATTCTCCGCCGCCAAACAGATATATATTTAATAGAGATCAATCACACGGACTAAAATCCAATGTCAGACACACAATCCATTTACAAGTCCGTTCTGGGTCTGAACGAAACCGGAAGCACCTAGTACCCCGCATCTCCATCGATCTCCAAGTACGTCTGGACGATCACTAACTGTTTCCATCTTCTTGGGTGTACAGCCCAATCAAGATCATCAGTAATTACCCAAAAGACGTGAAAACCTCTGGTCTTCGACCATCGTCTTCATCTTCGACTTATCGTCGTATCAGTTACTCAGAATGGGATTAACCCGGTCTTTCCGAATAACTCGCGTATATTTTAAATAAGTGTTACACAAACACAACATACGCCTCATTCCAATTCATTAGTCACTAACCGTAAATTAATCAAGAGAATAATTCCCCAAACATTAACCCCGAAGGCCGAAACCAACATCAGATCAATATCCAGAAAACCATTCTGCTTGGCTAACCGACAGTTAGTTTCTAAATTTCACGTTCATAGGGAAAGGTTCCCATAAATTTTATCAAAGATAAATTCCTTGAATTTATTCTTTAATCTACTTTTGAATATCAATTCAAACTAGTCGGGATTAGCGAACCTTACCGAAGTAATCATTTGTTTTAATTTCCCAATCCCAACCTATTCATCCCATGAAGTAAAACTGGTTATACTTCATATCTAACACCACGGTGTTATCGGTAAATTCAATTACCATTTCACGTTCAAATCTAATTAAAGATTTAACTATCGCCTGGAGCAAAACTGGTGATACTCCATTTCGATTATTTCAATCTAATTAAAGATTCATTAAAACTCCACTTAGTTTTAATCTGTGACTGGGTTAAAGAATCAGTGTCATTTAAAACACGGTTCACGATAAACCCAAAATCACATCACATTTCAATCAGTCCCTAATTGTAAATTAGTAAGTGAGCAATTCCCTAAGTATGAATCCCGAAGGCCGAAACCAACATCAGATCAATACCTCGGAAACTATTCAACTTAACTAATCTCCAGTTAGTTTCTGATTTTCTTAACTCCTTTAGGTCTAAGAACTGTATTATTGAAGATACCGTTCACGACAACCCAAAATCACATTTCATCAATGATCGGGTTAAAGAACGAGTGTTATTTAAAACACTGTCCACGATAAACCCAAAAATCAATATCAATTCAATCCCAATTAAATATTATTTAATTGGTACACTTCATTAAATCTAAATAAAAAGATTTAATCTTTTCTCAACTGGGTTCAAGAACAGTGTTAGTGAAGACACCATTCACGACAAACCCAAATCACATTTGATATTCAATATAAGGCTCTGAATAGAAAATATATCGGCTTATATTCAATATCAAATTCTACGATTAACAAATGTCGTATTGGAAATAACGGTATATATATATATATCTTTCAAATTTCCATAACCACATCTGTGTAATCACGAATTCCCACATCGAAATATTCCGAAGACAATTTCGATTCAAATCCACTCCAATGCAATCATTGGATATTCTGGTTATTTTCAAAACCCTTTTCAAATTCAATTTATTTATTTAAAAATAAATAGAATTATAATTCTAGTTCAAAACTAGTTCATTTCGATAAAAATCTATTTTTATCTTTTAAATATGGAGTTTTTCATCCCAAATCTTCACAAATCATTTCTTATGATTTTACACAAATTATTATTATTTTTAGTAATTTTATCGAGGCCTGTACAGTCGATTTCCATCAATGGCCATCGAACTGCACTTACAGCGACATTTTTCGAATTTGATTTGGACGTATCTCCAAATCCAACTGTTAGATTTCAAATTTCTAATATTCGTTAGAAAGCTCTTTTCGATACGAACCCAACGGTTCCGGTTTTAGGAGAATCCGACGGTCGGATCTTCCGTAATGTCCGTTTGAAATAAATGGTCGAAATTCACGAACTGCCGCGGCGCGGCGCGTTCTATTCAGGCCATTATATTATATATATAATATATATAATATATACTTCGTCGATTTCTATTTAAAACGAATTATATAAATAGTTTTAAATTCGTTTCAAAAGCAATTTCAACTTCCATTTCAATTCAAATCAAAATTGAATTCTTCTTTATAAATTCGTTTTAAAATTCATTTCTATTCAATTCAAATTCAAATTTCAATTCAATTTGCTTTCAATTCTATTTGAATTCGTTTTATATTCAATTCATTTCGAAATCGTTTTCAATTCATTTCATTTCGAAATCGTTTTCAATTCATTTCATTTCGAAATCGTTTTCAATTCATTTCATTTCGAAATCGTTTTCAATTCATTTCATTTCGAAATCGTTTTCAATTCATTTCATTTCGAAATCGTTTTCAATTCATTTCATTTCGAAATCGTTTTCAATTCATTTCATTTCGAAATCGTTTTCAATTCATTTCATTTCGAAATTGTTTTCAATTCATTTCATTTCGAAATCGTTTTCAATCGATATAAATATCGTTCACGTCAAAATGGCGTCAATCTAATCAACACGGCTTCATAAATTTCTATTTTCCAATATTCTATTTCAAATATTTCTTTTTCAAAAATAGTTGTTATTATCAAAATATTTCGTTCAACACATGACCAATCTCAATGGATGAGTATTGTCAACACATGAACTTTTATTTTATATTGATAAAGATGTAAATTTTATTACTAAAATATTTCGTTCAACACATGACCAATCTCAATGGATGAGTATTGTCAACACATGAACTTTTATTTTATATTGATAAAGATGTAAATTTTATTACTAAAATATTTCGTTCAACACATGACCAATCTCAATGGATGAGTATTGTCAACACATGAACTTTTATTTTATATTTATAAAGATGTAAATTTTATTACTAAAATATTTCGTTCAACACATGACCAATCTCAATGGATGAGTACTGTCAACACATGAAATTTTATTTTATAATATTCTTTATTTTTCAAATTGGAATGAGGCCCAATCAATCACCATATAAAATTAATTATATGGATTTTCATACAACACATGTATATAATAGCATTGAAAAATAATCAACCATCAACCAAAGTGCACTACACTGTATAAGCATCAAATATAGATATCTAACGCTTATAACAGCCTGTCAATCAATCGATCGACATATTTAATCAATCAGGATGAGTGAACTTCAAATTTCATCCTAACACCCGTGTGGGGTTTCAAACAATCAAACACTTATTTTATTTGTGCTGTTGGGCGATGTGTAAAATTTATCGACCCAATCAATGTCCTTCAAATAGGTGTACATAAACAAACCGTCTGGTTTGTAAATGAATATTTATTTATTCACATTCACGTTAAAAATTATATTTTTAACGACAAAACATTTTATTCCAACATATGAATTTCTATTCAATTCATTCTTTAAATAAAATGATATTTTTATTTTTCTAACATATTTTAGAAAATTTCGGCGGCATAACGGCACGATACTAGAAACGGGACAAGGCCTAGCCTTATCCCCGGTCTAGTGAAGGCCCACGCCATTCACACATCAATCAAAATCACCAAACAACCAAATTCAAATCACATCATATAACTAATCTATGCAACCAAACAAACAAGTCCATGGTCTGTGGACGATTGTGCCGGGTGCTACTAAGCACCGTCTACATCCTAGTATATACATATAACTAGAAAAGTAAAATTAAAAGGTGAGAAGTTCTCACCGAAAGCTATCCAAACATCCTGACTCTACTTCGATATAGATCTTCTTCGCTCTCGCCTTTTTGACATCTTCGTTGTCCGCTTTCACTACATATGTAAAAATCGAATTTTTACTTCGTTATTCAATATATATAAAAATCGAATTTTTACTTCGATGTTCAATATATAAAAATCATATTTTTATCTCGAAGTTCAATATATAAAAATCATATTTTTATCTCGAAGTTCAATATATAAAAATCCTATTTTTACTATCGAAGTTCAATATATAAAAATCCTATTTTTATTTTCTACCGCTACTATATAGATTAAAATTCTATTTTTATAGCGCTACTTTCTATAGAGAGATTATATTTTTATACTTCTACAATATAAAAGATTATATATATATATATTTTTTTACATTCCTACAAATCACATTTTCCCATATGATAAAATCAGGTTTTAATCTAATTTAAAATCAGATTTTTATAAAATAAAATAAAACAAAATCGTTAAAACTCACTGCATTTGATCGGAAGAAGGTTGTCGAAGTCTGGTGGTCGACGAGGGGGCTTCAGGCGATCAGCGATGACCTTCTGGTGGTCCACTGTGGCTGACAGTGGGTTCGTAGAGGGCGTTTCTAGTATCAGGGAGAGGAATGGGGGTGTGGATGCTCTGGAGGAGGAGGCGGCGACTGGGGGAGGGCGAGGTGGCATTGGGGTCGGCGGCGATGAGGTGCGGTAGCCTGGAAGGGAAAGGGCGGCGGGTATCTTCAAAACTGGGGTGCTCGCTGCCTCGAATGGAAGAGGGAAGGAGGGTCGACGAAGACGAGGGAGGCGGAGGTGCATGGGTGGGGTCTGTTGGCGGCGATGCGATGGAGGGGGGGTGGGCGGCGCAGTCAACGGGGTGATTTGGGGTTTTTCTATAAAGTGGTCGGGGAGAGAGAGTATGGGAAGAGAGAGAGGGTAGGGGGTTATATAGTTTTATTTAATTATTATTTATTTTCTCCTTAAGTCGACTTTTCAATTCGAACTCGAAATCCAATCCAACGACTGTCGTCCATAGCATTTTACCCCCATTCCGAACACAATGGGATATGTATCGTAGGTTGATTCGACTGTTTGAATCAGTTTCCGTTAAATTTACATTTAAATCATTATATT
>JASFAX010003769.1:0-41537 GCA_030737875.1 Allium sativum
TAATGTTGAATGACTAGGGTGGAACTAAGATCACCGAGATGAGAATTAAGCAAGAAGACAATGCTTCCGACGTACTTTATTGGTATACGACACCTAATCGTCAGTTCTTTTCCTTGATCGTCTATTAAAGAAACAATTTGGAATCTTTATGAGATTTCTACTTTATATTTCTTTAACTAATCGTCGCCAGTAGGATATCAAAAGCATCAAAACCAAGAACATAGAAGTCACCAGTGAAATGATGAAGGTCAAAAAGAAGTTTAACCCTTTTACAAATCCCACAAAGCTAGGCTGGGCCTCCAATCGGATTGGATACACACAACGATTCGGATGCTAACGTGGGTTCTAAAGCTTTTTCAAATTCATTACAAAGATCAATGGAGATAAAACTATGTGAAGCACCAGTGTCGAATAGTACACGAAAAGGATGAGAAAATAAAGTGAATGCACTTAAAAGCGTACCTTTAGTGTCATCACCTGTGGGAGGAGTGGGAAATGTCATAGCAAAAACTCCTGATGTGGTTCCTTTGTTCTGAGTGGGACAGTTCCTACTAATATGTCCGAGTTGAAGACAAGAATGGCAAAGATCATTGCGGGGTGCATGAGTTGGCGACGAACAAGCCTTAGGAGGATTAGGACAATTGTTGGAGTAGTGACCCATTTGCTGGCAGTTGTAACAATGGACATTTGAAAGATCAGGGGGAGGTCTCTGGACATGATATCCTACACCTTGAACAATTTGCTGCTTCTTCTGTGCCCAATACCTTGCCTTCTTCCTCTTTAAATTGCATGCTGGTCCCTGAGATGGTAGCACCTGAGCAACTTGCTTCCCTTTGAGGTTTGGAGAATTTTCAAGTCTAGTGGCATAGTTCATGAGCTCTGAGAAAGGTTGGTTAGGATAATTCGTCCAATGTTTGTAGAATTCCGGACGCGCACCAAGTATAAACTTCTAATTCCTCTAAAATGGTGTTCCAATCAAGTTTGGACCAACTTGGAAAGCTCATCAAATTTACTTTCATATTCGGCAAAATTCATGTTGCCTTGCTTAAGATCCATAAATTCTCTATACAATTTGGATTTTCCGGACTCAGGCATCCATTTGGTTAATAACCCGCATTTGCAAACGTATTATAATTTGTTTATTTAATTATATAAATAGTGATATAGTGAATTTAATGGTTATGGAATTAAATAATATTGAATATTTAATTAAAATAATAGATTAAGTAATATATTTAATTCTGAAATAATCAGAATTGGGTGAAATGACAATGTGGTGTGAACTGAATCATCTGTGATATTTAATTCAGTGTAGAATTGAATTAGAATAACGAATATATTATTTGAACGAAGTTTGAACGTATAATTATATTATAATTAAAATCGAGCTCGAAATGGCGCTTCAGTTTGTAACTTGGCGATTTGATCTTCAACTGAATGTACATGATTCGTTTTAAGCCGGATTGTTGTGAAACAAGAAACGTGTGGAGCTGGTGGAGTATACTTTTCTAGTGGAAGAGAAAAATCTAGATTTCGTCAAGTAGATTTTGATTTACGTCCAAATCAAATTTCAGAAAAGTCGTTGTTGAATTCCTTTATAATTTATAAAGGAATTATTTATATTTTTAAAAGGAATTTCAATATAAATCGAATATCGGGTTGACCCAGATTTGAAATATCGAGTTAGAAATCCATATAGGGTTTTTTGAAATGTATGGTATTCCACTATGAATATAGACGATAATATTTATTTTTAAATATTAAATTTAATTATATTTATATATTTAAATGGGTCATTCAGAGCTTTAAAAATAGCCACTTTTGCAAACGAAGTCGGAATTCGACGAAACTAATTTTGTTGGATCCGCAACATCAAATTATTGTTAGATTTCTAGTTTCGTGATTTTTAGAGTCACTGTGTGGCCATACAGATTTTTAGAGTGAAAAACAATCAGTATTTTGACGGTTAAAAATATGCTGTATGAGCATACAGAGTCGGAATTCGACAAACCAGTTTCGTTGGGACCATAATGTCGAACTCTAGCTACATGTCCATTTTTGTGATTTTTGGGTATTGTGTGTGATCGCGCGAATTTTTAGAAAACAATGATAAATAAAAAACTAAAATATCTTAAGTATTGGTGGACCTAAACGAGCCACCTACTCCTTGTTTCAGCCACATACAAAATCGTCTTCCCTATAAGATCAAAAATTTGTGCCGCCGTTTCTATTTTCTCTCTACAACAAAAACTTGAGTTCTCAAAAATGAAAATCAAATCAAATAAAATCTTATAAATTCCGAGATGAATATATATGGAATCGTTTAGCACATAGCTCCAAGTTGGCACCAGATTTATTTTGTGAGATCCATATTCCTGGAGCCGAGTTCTTCATTGTCGGTCTAGGGCTGACCGTGATCCGCTATAATGGTGATCAGCGGATTTTTTTTGTGGTACAGTCAGGATATGGAGCAAAGGGGGACTGATGAACAGGTTTAGCGGGTATTCCATGTTAAAATGGTTTGCTGGGTTTTTGTGATGGAGTTGCGTCGATCCGGAACGCAACAGTAGGACGACTTCGAGCTCGACGAGAAGGTGAGGGGCTGATGTAGATTACGAGTTGAAGAAACAAGGCGATGCCAGATTTTTGATCGGTTAAGAAAAGGGAGGAACCGCGGAAGGGAGAAGGAGACTAGAGTTGGGTTTATCGGTTTAGGTATTACACAGAAGGGAAGAAGGATTTAGAATAGGAGAAGCGTTTTGGGACTGTCGTGAGGTAGAAGGAAATATTCAAAGTGGGTTGGTTTGTTGGAAAGTGGGCCGTGTGTTATAAGGAATTCAGCGAAACAAGATCCGTTGGGATAGTATGGACGAACACTACACGATGGAACTGACTGGAAGTCCATCGGAGCTCATTACAATTTATGGAAAAATAAATTTTCCGTCTGAATCCAACGATGGTTATCGTTATTAACGATGATCGTCCAATGTGAGTAAATCTCACTAACTCTGAACAGTTTATAATTTCATGTTGTTTTTTTAGAACTGTTAAATATTGGCTGATTGACTGTGTGTTGACTATTTGATTGAACTGCTAGTTAGTTAGTTGAATTTCTATATTAATTCTGTTTAACAGAATATATCATATGGAACTGAAAGTGATGTTGATTTTATGTTGTATAACATCTGTGGATGCAGTGAGACAGGTTGGTGGAGGAATCCAACTGGATTCCTCAACATTTATTTTACTTTGATTCATATATTATAATATATGATGTGATATATAATCTGTTGTCGATTATATGTGTTTGAACGATATTGGTCATCGTGATTTGATGTGTTAAATACCATAACATGCCGGAATGGTGAAAAGGGAATTTTCAAAATGAATATTGAAAATAGATTATTTATAAAATCGAAGGATTTTATAAAAGAGATAATATTTATAACAATCAAAGGAGATTTTTAAAAGGAAATATTTATAAATAGAATATTTATAAATAGAAATTTATTAATAAATGGATTATTTATAAATAGAAAATACTTAGAAATGAAAACCTAAAGGGCTCATTTGCAAACCATTTGTAAATAGATTAGAACGAGAAAGGTTTGTAAACCATTTACAAATCAATAAGAAAGAGAAATGTTTGTAAAACATTTACAAATCAGTCAGAAAGAGAAATGTTTGTAAACCATTTACAAATCAATCAGAAAGGGAATGTTTGTAAAACCTTTACAAATGAGATTGAATAGGGAATATTTGTAAAACCTCTACAAATGAAATCGAAAAGGAGATATTCGTAAAACCATTTACAAATAGAATTAAAAAGGAAATATTTAGAAAATAAATAGAGTTATAAAAAGGAATTTTTTTATAACCGAATAGGTTGTTATAAAAAGGAAAACGTTATAAAAAGGAAAACGTTACTAAAAAGGAAATCATTTGTAAAGTGAAGAACCGTTACTAATGCGACGACCCCAAACCCCGTACTAACGGTGGCAAGGGTAATCTTTGGAATATAACACATAAACAGATAACAGCAGAGCAAAATTAAATAGATACACCAGATAATGAAAAAATAATACACGGGATATACATAATCATCAGAGTTACACAGTATACAGGATCATACTTAGTACAAATACAGTTCAGCTATACATAAATGTCTACAGCGGAAATAAACATAATATGTACAGTAGAAGCAGAATAGCATAAAAAAGAGATAAATGATAGAATCCATCTTCAGCTCAAGCAATCCAGAAAGATCCTGCTAAAACCTGAAGACAAGGCTGCCCTTGTAGAAAAAGGGGCACCCGAGTTTGAAAGTGAAGCAAACTACGAGCCAGTCATGGGATCGGTATGAGAAATCTACTTAACACATTTATAATATGGCTAATCACAGGACCACGCCATTTTCATGGAACGGGTTTACTCCATTGGATTACCAGTGCTTTAAAACAAATAATTCTTTTAAACATCGCAATGCTTTTTATAAAAATGAAGCCATTATAAGACTCAGTTCCCATCACGTAATGCAACGCAAACCGGAGGATAGAGTTTTTACCTTATAATGGCTAAAATATGCTTGATACGAATAAAACAAAAGAATTTATATTATTACTAGTGTTTTTATGTTTCAAAAACAATTTCAAATCATAAGTATCAATCATAGACGGCACTAATGCACCATACCGCTATATCGCCATATATAGGTATACAATCAAAACCGCACAGTCACGTATTTGGAAATTGGATTTCCATCATGAACCGAGGCAAAAGATTGTCCTCACCGACTTCGAGACAATCTAGCCTACCATGTCTCAGGATTAGAGCTCGAGTGACCCTTGGATCTTCAGGGCCGGTCCACTCGATGTGGATTAAACTTAAACCCTGAACAATACGTCTCCCCGCCCTATGGGGCGCAAACGAGCCAACGAATGACTCCATCGGTCCCGGATCGACCGATAAAACCGAGGCACCTTGCAACAACAACAACCACATAGGTGAAAATAGTATAAATGCCAGCCAGTTCAAGCACTGACTCCACCTCTAGCTAGAAAGAGACACACGCACTCCCTGATGTCCTCTCCCGTTTCTGGTTCATACCGGGGTGTGAGGGCCGCGAATTCACGTTATACACAAAGCTACGCCACACAGGCGGTGCTTTGATCATCACCTCAAGACTTTGCTTTTCAACAGAAGCCTTGCTCACAGCATCTTAGCATGCCACACAGGCAGTTCACGCCATGTAACTGATGGCTATCAATCACACAGAATGAATTCCAATGTCAGACACAGTCCATTTACAAGTTCGTTCTAGGTCTGAACGAAACCGGAGGCACTTTATGCCTCGCAAACCCATCGATCTCCACGTACGTCTAGACGATCACCACTCATTATCCATATTTCGGGATGCCTCCTAATCAGGACATCAGTTACCATCCAAACGAGGTGAAGATCTCTGGTTTTCGACCACCGTCTTGATCTTCGATTTCTTATCGTCGATTCAGTTATTTAGAATGTGATAAACCGGTCTTTCTGAGCAACTCGCGTATATAATAAACAAGTGCAACACAAACATACATACACATCATTTCAATTCATTAGTTGCTAACTGTAAATCAGTAAGAGAACGATTTCCCAAATATTAACCCCGAAGGCCGAAACCAAGATCAGATCAAAGCCCGGGAAACCATTCGACTTAGCCAACCTTCAGTTTGTTTCTAAATTTCACATCCATATCGTTTATAATATTTTATAACGATTTATCACTATTTTTATTTATTTTAAAATAGCCAATTTATTCAAACGACGCTTCGGCCATAACAGGGTCGTAGCGCTATTTTTCTTTAGATTTGATTTACACATATCTAAAAATCTAACCGTTGGATCTTCACAAAATTTATATCATTAGAAAGATCTTTTCAAAACGAATCCAACGGTTCCGGTTTTGGGGAAATCCGACGGTCGGATCTCCCGGTACGATCGTCTGAAGTTTCAATTTCAAAATAAGAACTACAGCGTCGTTATTCGATTTAATTTAATTATATATATATATATATATATATATATATAAATATATATAATCGATTCGGGCGCTGTTTTTCTTCATATTTGAATTAAACATTCCAGACAGTCCAATCGTTGGATTTTTACAAAGTTGGTGCCATTGGAAAGATATGTCCAAAGCGAACCCAACAGTTTCGGTTTCAGGAAAATCCGATGGTCGGATCTCCCACACTAATTGTTTGAAATTACTGTTTCAAAACATGATCTGCAGCTTCGCTATTCGATATATTTCAATTCTGTTTATATATGTATATATATCGATTCTTCGATTTTGAAACTATATTCTTTTCATACATTTGATAAAAATGATATTTTTATCCAACCGACAATTATTTCAACACTTCGCTATTTTCAACTATTCGTGTATATAGTAAAAATGTGATTTTTATTGCAAAACAATTCATTTCAAAACACGATTATTTTATATAGTTCATATAGATGTAAAAAAAAAAATATGATTCTTATTATAAAACAATTTATTTCAAAACACGAATACCATTCAACACTTGAAATTCTATTCAACGAATGAATTTCTATTCAACACATGAAGGTTTTCTATAGTTTGTATATATATATATAGTAAAAGTGTGATTTTTATTGTTAAAACAATTTATTTAAAACACGAATACCATTCAACACATGAATATAATTCAACGAATGAATTTCTATTCAACACATGAAGGTTTTCCATTCAACACACGAATATAGTTTCAACACAGGAAAATAATTCTAACACATGAATATTATTCAAAATTTCGGCAGCATAACGGCAGGGTTGTTAAAACTGGGGCCGTCCCTAGTACGACTCCTCGCTCTACCTTAAAGCCTCGCAGCTTTTGACAATGGGGATTCATGTATCTAGTTCGCACGCATGCGGCATGTATATTTTTTTTCTCCATTTCCACAAACTAATGCTGTGTGGTTTCAACCAAATATTTCTCAACCACAAACGGGTATTTTTCAACCACAATCAATCAATTTCAACCACAAACAATTATAATCAACCATTCGCTATCAACCAATTTTCACACCAATCACAATCAATAAATATCGTCCATGGTTTGTGGACGAGGGGCGTGTATATATATGTATATATATATATATATTTATTTATACATAAGCATTTCACTTCTATTTCAACACATATATAATTTTTACAATGCATATATAATTATATATCGAACGTACAACTTATACAACGCTTATACAAGAGGTGTACAATGCTTATATAACTCATACATCGACTACATAATTTATACATCGTCGTTTTCCATATCGTTTATAATTTAGAAATCTCACCTTGGGTTCCACTCCACCAAAAATAGCAGAAGGCTAAGAAAAATATGTGGTCTCTTCTAGAATGCAGAAGACGTCCACATGAGTCCACTGTCTCTTGTTTCACTGAATTTCGTCAAGAAACGAAAAAGATATGATTTTTATAGTGAAATCAAAAACCGTAGTGCTTTAAACTGCTATAATATAGTTTAAAATAATTCAAACCGTACCTCAGCTGTTTCGTTCAAAACTAGGTTTGGATTTTTCTTCGAATCCGTGTAGCCATTCGTCGATCGGCCTTTGCAGCGTCGAAGGGGGAGGAGAGGCGCACGTGCGCAGGGGGGTGTGGGCCAGTTCGACGTCCTGATGAGGGTGCGGTGTAATAACCCAGAAATCTGGGCCAGTTAAAAATTTTTATTTTGGCAATTTTAGCGAATTTTGATTATTTAAAAAGAATTATTACGTATATATTCGTTTGAACCGACAATAGAATATAAATATTTATTTATATTTATAAAAGGAATTGAAAATGGCGCGGTAGTTCGATAATTCGATTTCAAACTTAAATGAATGTATCGGGTGCGAAATAAACCGGATTTTAGTGAAACCAAAAATAATGGAATCTAATTGTGACTATCTTTCCAACAAACCCGAAAAATCGAAATTTCATAGCGGTAATCAAAAGATATGTCCAGTTGAAAATTCTGAATAGTCGCTATGGAATTCAGGCCCTTAAAAATGGAAATTTTGCCAACAAACTCGGATTTCGACGAAACCACTTTTGTTGGATCTGCGATGTCAAGTTATAGTTAGGTTTCAAATTTCATAATTTTTCGAATTAATATGTGAGCGTGGCAAAGGAAAACGCGTTTGACCAGTTTAAGCTGATTTTAATCGACTGGAAAATGGCCATTTTTCAAACGGTCTCAGAATTTGATGAAACTAGTTTTGTTAGGACCGTATCGGCAATACGAAGCTAGAAAATATTTTTATAGAAATTTTCGAGTTAGTATGTGGCCCCAGTAAATTGAAATGCACGTTCAAATTCAATATATAGAGTTATATGTTGATTTTGACGAAAACTGATCGAAACGATCGAATCAGCTTACGATACATATCCCATTGTGTTCGAAATAGGTGTATTTAGTTAGGGACGACAGTCATTGGGTGTCGTTTAGAGTTTAGATGAAAAGTCAACCTTTATGAAGATTAAATTAAAAATAAATTAATAAATTATAATTTCCTCTTTACAAAGACCCCCCCTCTCTTTTCTTCCACGATTTAACTCAGAAAGAAAAAGAAATAAAAAAATCGATCCTTCAAATCGATGGCGGAAGTCGTCATCACCACCACCGCAGGGGGGCTCCGACCGACGCGCCCACCCCCTTCTCCTAGCTCCGACTCCAGCTCTTCCTTCCCCCCTGACGTGAAGAACCGTGACCCCCTCCAACAGAAAAGCCACCGCAGCCCAATCCCGATGCCCTGACTCCAACCGCCGCCACCTCGAGCAGTAGCGCCTCCCCCCTTGGCCTGCGAATGCCAAACACCCTCCCATTCCTCCGTTCAACGCGAGACAGTACCCCCTCAAATGATTTCGATGTAAGCTTCTCTGTTTATTTTTATTTTCTTATCTCTACTTATTTAGATGATGAAATGGGATTTTTATGATATGATATCAATAAAAAAAATATTGCGGATTTTATAGGGTGTTGATAGGAGTAAAGATTTGGTTTTTTCATTAAAGAGGAGCTAAAAATAGAATTTTTATATAAGATATGAATATAAAAATATAATTTTTATATAATATAGATAATAAAAATTCGATCTTTATTATGTAGAAGTAATAAAAATATGATTTTTATATAATAGATAATATAAAAATTTGATCTTTATATATGTAGCGAAATAAAAATCTGATTTTTATTCTATATACGTTGAAGTGGAAAAGTGATTTATATAGCGATGATATAAAAAATTCGATTTTTATATATTGAATAGCAAAGCAAAAATTCGATTTTTATATATTGAATAGCGAAGTAAAAATTCGATTTTTATATATTGAATAGTGAAGTAAAAATTCGATTTTTATATATTGAATAGAAAAGTAAAAATTCGATTTTTATATATTGAATAGCAAAGTAAAAATTCGATTTTTATATATTGAATAGCAAAGTAAAAATTCGATTTTTATATATTGAATAGCAAAGTAAAAAATTCGATTTTTATATATTGAATAGCAAAGTAAAATTTCGATTTTTATATATTGAATAGCAAAGTAAAAATTCGATTTTTATATATTGAATATCAAAGTAAAAATTCGATTTTTATATATTGAATAGTGAAGTAAAAATTCGATTTTTATATACTAAATAGCAAAGTAAAAATTCGATTTTTATATATAGAATAGCGATATAAAAATGTGATTTTTATATATGTAGTGAAAGCGGACAACGAAAGTGACAAGAGGCAAGAACGGCGAAGATTTCTACCTAAGAAGAGTCGTGGGATTGGATTAGCTAATCAATGAGAACTTCTCACCTTTTAATTTTGTTTTCTAGTTAAATATATACTAGGATGCAGACGGTGTTTAGTAGCACCCGACACCCGTCGTCCACAGACCATGGACGGCTTGTATGCTTGTTTGTTTGATTTTGATGTGCAGTTGATTGTATGATGTGATGTGACATGAAATAAAACATTTATATAGTTGAAATAAAATATTTTATAGTGGAAAATATTTTATAGTTAAAAATAGAATTTTTAACGTGTATATGAAATGAAATAAAAATAAACAAATCGGACGATTTGTTTATATACACACATTTGACTGATATTGATTAGGACGATAAAATTTACACATCGCCCAACTGCACAAATAAAATCTGTGTTTGATTGTTTGAAACCCCACACGGGTATTGGGATGATATTTGTCATACACTAATCGCGATTGTTTAGTTGTATGTCCATCGATTGATTGACAGACTGTTATTAGCGTTAAATATTTATATTCGATGCTTATACAGTGTAGAATGCACTTTGGATTATGGTTGATTATTCATCGTTGTTATTGTATACATGTGTTGTAGAAAATCCATATAATTAACATTATATGGTAATTGATTGGACCTCATTCAATATTTGAAGTAGAAATATTTGAAAAAGAAATTTTTGAAATAGAATATTTGAAATAGAAATATTTGAAATAGAAATATTTGAAATAGAAATATTTGAAAAAGAAATATTCGAAAGAGAAATATTTGAAATAGAATATTTGAAAATAGAAATATATGAAGCCGTGTTGATTAGATTGACGCCATATTGACGTGAACGATATTTATATCGATTTTATTCATTTTTCAATGAATATTGAAATAGATTTGAAATCGAATAGATTTGAAATCGAATAGATTTGAAATCGAATAGATTTGAAATCGAATAGATTTGAAATTCGAATTATATTGAAATGAATTGAAATTCGAATTATATTTAAAGTGAATTGAAATTCGAATTAAACGGAATTGATTTGAAATTCGAAATACACTGAAATGATTTGAAATTCGAACTAAATTGAATAGAATTGAATCCAAATTGAAATCGAAAGGAATTGAATTCAAATTGAAATTGAAAAGAAATTCGAATTTAATTGAAATGGAATTGAAATCGATTTGAAATGAATTTAAAACGAATTTATATTGGAATATTCAATTTTGATTTGAAATTGAATATGAAGTTGTAACCGTTTTGAAAATGAATTTAAAACGATTTATAAAACACGTTTTGAATGGAAATCGACGAAGTATATATTATATATATTATATATATAATATAATGGCCTGAATAGAACGCGCCGCTCCGCTGCAGTTCGCGAATTTCGACCATTGACTTCGAACGGATATTATGGGAGATCCAACCGTCGGATTCTCCTAAAACAGGAACCGTTGAGTTCGTATCGAAAAGAGCTTTCTAACGAATATTAGAAATTAGAAATCTAATAGTTGGATTTGGAGTTATGTCCAAATAAAATTTGGAAAAGGTCGCTGTAAGTGCAGTTCGATGGCCATTGATGGAAATCGACTATACGGGGCTTGATAAAATTATCAAACATATCAATAATTTGTGTAAAATCATAAGAAATGA
This sequence comes from Allium sativum, assembly GCA_030737875.1. NCBI lineage: Eukaryota > Viridiplantae > Streptophyta > Magnoliopsida > Asparagales > Amaryllidaceae > Allium > Allium sativum. The sequence continues at coordinate 11,482 of JASFAX010003769.1, forward strand.
TTTGGGAAAAATTGGGATGAAAAACTCCATATTTGAAAAGATAAAAATAGATTTTATCGAAATGAACTAGTTTTGAACTAGAATTATAATTCTATTTATTTTTTAATAAATAAATTGAATTTAAAAAGGGTTTTAAATATAACTAGAATTTCCAATAGTTTGAACTGGAATGGATTTGAATCGAAATTATCCTTGGAATATTTCGATGTTGGATTTCGTGATGATACAGGTATTGTGATGGGAATTTGAAAGATATATTTATATCGTTATTTCCAATACGATATTTGTTGGTCATAGAATTTGATATTGAATATAAGCCGGTATATTTTCTATTCAGAGCCTTGTGTTTAATGTCAAATGTGATTTGGGTTTGTCGTGAATGGTGTCTTCATTAACACTGTTCTTGAACCCAGTTGAGAAAAGATTAAATCTTTTTATTTAGATTTAATGAAGTGTACCAATTAAATAATATTTAATTGGAATTGAATTGATATTGATTTTTGGGTTTATCATGAACAGTGTTTTAAATAACACTTGTTCATTAACCCGATAATTAATGAAATGTGATTTTGGGTTGTCGTGAAACTTCAATAATACTGTTCTTAGACCCAAAGGAGTTAAGAAAATCAGAAACTAACTGGAGATTAGTTAAGTAGAATGGTTTTTGAGGTATTGATCTGATGTTGGTTTCAGCCTTCGGGGTTAATATTTAGGGAATTGCTCACTTGCTAATTTACGGTTAGGGACTGATTGAAATGTGATGTGATTATGGGGTTTATCGTGAGCCGTGTTTTAAATGACACTGATTCTTTAACCCAGTCACAGATTAAAACTAAGTGGAGTTTTAATGAATCTTTAATTAGATTGATAAGATCGAGAATGGAGTACCACCAGTTTTGCTCCAGGCGATAGTTAAATCTTTAATTAGATTTAAACGTGAAATGGTAATTGAATTTACCGATAACACCTTGGTGTTAGATATGAAGTATAACCATTTTTACTTCATGGGATGAATAGGTTGGGGTTGGGAAATTAAAACAAACGATTACTTCGGTAAGGTTCGCTAATCCCGACTAGTTTGAAGTGATATTCAAAATTAGATTAAAGAATAAATTTGATAGGATTTATCTTTGATAAAATTAATGGAAACCTTTCCCTAAGACTGTGAAATTTAGAAACTAACTGTAGGTTGGCTAAGCAGAGTGATTTCCTAGGTATTGATCTGATGTTGGTTTCGGCCTTCGGGGTTAATATTTGGGGGATTATTCTCTTGATTAATTTACGGTTAGTGACTGATGAATTGGAATGAGGCGTATGTTGTGTTTGTGTAACACATGTTTATTATATACGCGGGTTATTCGGGAAGACCGGGTTCATCCCATTTTGAATAACTTATACGACGATAATTCGAAGATGAAGACGGTGGTCGAAGACCAGAGGTCTTCACGTCGTTTGGGTGATTACTGATGATCTTGATTGGGATGTACACCTAAGAAGATGGAAACAGTTGGTGATCGTTCATACGTATTTGGAGATCGATGGATATGCGGGGTACTAGGTGCCTCCGGTTTCGTTCAGACCCAGAATGAACTTGTAAATGGACTGTGTGTCTGACATTGGATTTTAGCCTGTGTGATTGATTTCTATTAAATATATATCTGTTTGGCGGTGGAGAATTTATTCTCTTTCTTAACGCCCTTCTCTGAGACGTACGAGCTCAGGGGTTATATAATGATGGATATCAAATGCATAGGGTGAATTGCCTGTGTGGCATGCCTAAGTGGCGAATGATCAAGGCTTCTGTTGAAAAGCAAAGTCTTGTGGTTGATGATCGAAGCACGACCTTTGTGGCGTAGCTTTGTGTAACGTTTACTTCGCGAGTTTCACACCCGGTATGAACCAAAAACGGGGGACGGACCTCAGCGAGGGCATGCGTTTCTTTCTAGTTAGAAGTGGCGTCAGTGGTTTTACACGCCCTGACGAGTTTGACTTATGTGATTGTTGCTGTTGCGAGGCGCCTTGGATATACCGGTGACTATGTGAAGCCGATGGAGTCATTTGTTGGCTCATTTACACCCCAAAGGGTGGGGAAACGCAGTGTTCAGGCATAATAATCCACATCGGTGGACCGGCCCTGATGATCCAAGGGGCAGTTGCGGCTGTTCCTAAGGGGCGGGCTAGAGCGTCTCGAATCGGTAGAGCACTATCTTTTGCCTCGGTTCATAGACGGAAATCCAATTTCCAAATACGTGACATTTGAGGTTTTATTTGTAGAGCCTAGTATGGCGACATGATATATAGTACCCATGCCGTCTATGATTGATACTTATAATTTGCAGTTGTTTTATACACTATGCACTTATAGTAGTATCAAATGATTTGTTTTAAATGTACTAAGCATGTTTGGCTATTATAAGGGAAACCCTATCCCCCGGCTTGCGTTGCATTGTGTGATAGGAACTGGGTCTTATATTAGCTTCATTTTTCTTTATTTAGCATTGCGCTGTTTGTTTTATGCACTGGTGTTCTTGGGAGGAAACCCATTCCGTGTTATACGGCGTGTTCCCTTGATTTACCTAATTTTAAAATAAAGATTAATAACTGTTTTAGTTCTCACACAAGTCCCATGACCGACCTGGAGTTTATTGTTTTAACCTAAACTCTGGGTGCCCTTATTTTCGACACGGGCAGCTAGTAGTTTTGGTTTTGCAGATTTATATTCACAGGATCCTGGTTTACAGCTGGAATGATATCTGGAAAGCTTTGTATCCTTATATCTCCTTCAGTAGTGTATTGTATTATTTTCCGCTACTATGTATTTAAATGTAATTTAAATCTCTGATATTTCTGTGTAATATTCATTTATACTCTGTATATTCTTGTAATCTGATGGTATTGTTGTAATATGCAATGAAATGTTCTTCCGCCTGCGTTCTGTTGTGGCTTATTCTCGAACTATCCGCGCTTTCCTCACCAGGGAAGTTACGGGTTTTCACAGTTTGGTATCAGAGCTTTGTTTTACAATGCTCAGAGAACAAGACACAATAGAACCATACGAAAGAATTCATCAAATATTGGATTAGTAATATCCAATGAGGATGATTCGTTAGAGATGGGATCAGTAGTATCCTAGAACGAGTGTGAAGAGTATATTTTTGAAAGTAAAAACAAGTTTTGTTTTGAAATTTAAACCATTTCATACGTATTTGAATATTTATTCTATATTGATTTGGACAATCCAATATATAAAGATTTTGCATATACGTCTTGCAAACGTGTATTCGAAGTTTTAATATACTTGGTAGGTATAGAATCACTCTAGTGCCCGGGGATAATTCTGGTGACGGGGCACCATCGCCAGTATTTATTTTCGAGTTTCGAAAGTGAGATTTCTATATATTTCCAATTGACTGGTGTGAGAACCGAAACTAGATAGGGCTTATTGTTGTGATTTGGCATCAAAAATCTGATTTTTTTTTACTATATATCAAAGTTATGAATTTGAATTGATAATCAACTAATTGATTAATGGTTGTGTTGTTTGATTATTGTTTGATTAATGAAAATTTATACCATATATCCCAATTGAACCAAATAGTGAATTGTATTGAAATTGGTCGCATTTGCTTGCATATACATGTACTTATATTGAACAGATCATAGCAAGGAGGCTAGAGCAGAAGAATAAAATTTATTTGCCCGACAAATAGGTACATGTTTACCATAATTTACTGTTTTATTTGGGTGATGATGATTTTATGAACCGATTGGCTAGCCGCTTGGCTTTTTCTTTTTCTTTTTGAGATCTGAGGGTCTGTATGGCAATTTCGGGATTTTCTCATCCTCCCGGTGCAGGGGAGGTTGTGGCGAATTTTTTTGAAAATTTAGGGTGTTAGCCAAATTTTTGAAAAATTTGAAAATTTCTTAGAAACTGAAAAGTTGAAGAACTTAAGCCGTAGTGAAAACACTGGAAGTTGAGTTGATTTGTGAAACAACTTTCGGCTTTGTTCCTTTTCGGGGACGAAAAGTTTTAAGTGGGGGAGATTGTAATAACCCGGAAATCTGGATCAGTTTAAAATTTTTATTTTGGCAATTTTAGCGAATTTTGATTATTTAAAAAGAATTATTTTAAATAATATCGACAAGGAATTTATTTTGAATATAATTCGAACGTATATATTCATTTGAACCGATGATAGAATATAATTATTTATTTATATTTATGAAAGGAATTAAAAATGGCGCGGTAGTTCGATAATTCGATTTCAAACTTCAAATGAATGTACCGGGTGCAAAATAAACCGTATTTTAGTGAAACCAAAATTAATGGAATCTAATTGTGTATATCTTTCCAACGAACCCGAAAAACCGAAATTTCATAGCGGGAATCAAAAGATATGTCCAGTTGAAAATTCTGAATAGTTGCTTAGGAATTCAGGCCCTTAAAAATGGAAATTTTGCCAATGACCTCGGATTTCAAAGAAACCACTTTTGTTGGATCCGCGATGTCAAGTTATTGCTAGGTTTCAAATTTCATAATTTTTCGAATTAATATGTGAGCGTGGCAAAGGAAAACGCGTTTGACCAGTTTCAGTTGATTTTAATCGACTGGAAAATGACCATTTTTCAAACGGTCTCAGAATTTGATGAAACTAGTTTTGTTAGGACCGTATTGGCAATACGAAGCTAGAAAATATTTTTCTAGAAATTTTCGAGTTAGTATGTGGCCCCAGTAAATTGAAATGCACGTTCAAATTCAATATATAGAGTTATATGTTGATTTTGACGAAAACTGATCGAAACGATCAAATCAGCTTACGATACATATCCCATTGTGTTCGGAATGGGGGTATTTAGTTAGGGATGACAGTCATTGGGTGTCGTTTAGAGTATAGATGAAAAGTCAACCTTTATGAAGATTAAATTAAAAATAAATTAATAAATTATAACTTCCTCTTTACAAAGACCCCCCTCTCTTTTCTTCCATGATTTAACTCAGAAAGAAAAAGAAAAAAAATCGATCCTTCAAATCGATGGCGGAAGTCGTCATCGCCACCACCGCAGGGGGGCTCCGACCGTCGCGTCCACCCCCTCCTCCAAACTCCGACTCCAGCTCTTCCTTCCCCCCTGACGTGAAGAACCGTGACCCCCTCCAACAGAAAAGCCACCGCAGCCCAATCCCGATGCCCTGACTCCAACCGCCGCCACCTCGAGCAGTAGCGCCTCCCCCCTGGCCTGCGAACGCCAAACACCCTCCCATTCCTCCGTTCAACACGAGACAGTACCCCCTCAAATGATTTCGATGTAAGCTTCTCTGTTTATTTTTATTTTCTTATCTCTACTTATTGAGATGACGAAATGGGATTTTTATGATATGATATCAATAAAAAAAATATTGCGGATTTTATAGGGTGTTGATAGGAGTAAAGATTTGGTTTTTTTCATTAAAGAGGAGCTAAAAATAGAATTTTTATATAAGATATGAATATAAAAATATAATTTTTATATAATATAGATAATAAAAATTCGAACTTTATTATGTAGAAGTAATAAAAATATGATTTTTATATAATAGAGAATATAAAAATTTTATCTTTATATATGTAGCGAAATAAAAATCTGATTTTTATTCTACATACGTTGAAGTGGAAAAGTGATTTATATAGCGATGATATAAAAAATTCGATTTTTATATATTGAATAGCAAAGTAAAAATTCGATTTTTATATATTGAATAGCGAAGTAAAAATTCGATTTTTATATATTGAATAGCGAAGTAAAAATTCGATTTTTATATATTGAATAGCAAAGTAAAAATTCGATTTTTATATATTGAGTAGCAAAGTAAAAATTCGATTTTTATATATTGAATAACAAAGTAAAAATTCGATTTTTATATATTGAATAGCGAAGTAAAAATTCGATTTTTATACATTGAATAGCAAAGTAAAAATTCGATTTTTATATATAGAATAGCGATATAAAAATGTGATTTTTATATATGTAGTGAAAGCGGACAACGAAAGTGACAAGAGGCAAGAATGGTGAAGATTTCTACCTAAGAAGAGTCATGGGATTTGATTAGCTAATCAGTGAGAACTTCTCACCTTTTAATTTTGTTTTCTAGTTAAATATATACTAGGATGCAGACGGTGTTTAGTAGCACCCGACACCCGTCGTCCACAGACCATGGACGGCTTGTATGCTTGTTTGTTTGATTTTGATGTGTAGTTGATTGTGTGATGTGATGTGATGTGAAATGAAATAAAACATTTATATAGTTGAAATAAAATATTTTATAGTGGAAAATATTTTATAGTTAAAAATAGAATTTTTAACGTGTAAATGAAATGAAATAAAAATAAACAAATCGGACGATTTGTTTATATACACACATTTGACTGATATTGATTGGGACGATAAATTTTACACATCGCCCAACTGCACAAATAAAATCTGTGTTTGATTGTTTGAAACCCCACACGGGTATTGGGATGATATTTGTCGTACACTAATCCCGATTGTTTAGTTGTATGTCGATCGATTGATTGACAAACTGTTATGAGCGTTAAATATTTATATTCGATGCTTATACAGTGTAGAATGCACTTTGAATTATGGTTGATTATTCATCGTTGTTATTGTATACATGTTTTGTAGAAAATCCATATAATTAACATTATATGGTAATTGATTGGACCTCATTCAATATTTGAAATAGAAATATTTGAAAAAGAAATATTTGAAATAGAATATTTCAAATAGAAATATTTGAAATAGAAATATTTGAAATAGAAATATTTGAAAAAGAAATATTTGAAAGAGAAATATTTGAAATAGAATATTTGAAAATAGAAATATATGAAGCCGTGTTGATTAGATTGACGCCATTTTGACGTGAACGATATTTATATCGATTTTATTCATTTTTCAATGAATATTGCAATAGATTTGAAATCGAATAGATTTGAAATCGAATAGATTTGAAATTAGAATTATATTGAAATGAATTGAAATTTTAATTATATTTAAAGTGAATTGAAATTCGAATTAAACTGAATTGATTTGAAATTCGAAATACACTGAAATGATTTGAAATTCGAATAGAATTGAAATTCGAACTAAATTGAATAGAATTGAATCCGAATTGAAATCGAAAGGAATTGAATTCAAATTGAAATTGAAAAGAAATTCAAATTAAATTGAAATGGAATTGAAATCGATTTGAAATGAATTTAAAACGAATTATATTGGAATATTCAATTTTGATTTGAAATTGAATATGAAGTTGAAACCGTTTTGAAAATGAATTTAAAACAATTTATAAAACACGTTTTGAATTGAAATCGCCGAAGTATATATTATATATATTACATATATAATATAATGGTCTGAATAGAATGCGCCGCGCCGCGGCAGTTCGCGAATTTCGACCATTGACTTCGAACAGATATTACGGGAGATCCGACCGTCAGATTCTCCTAAAATCGGAACTGTTGGGTTCGTATCGAAAAGAGATTTCTAATGAATATTAGAAATTAGAAATCTAACGGTTGGATTTGGAGTTATGTCCAAATCAAATTTGGAAAAGGTCGATGTAAGTGCAGTTCGATGGCCATTGATGGAAATTGACTGTACGGGCCTTGATAAAATTATTAAAAATATCAATAATTTGTGTAAAATCATAAGAAATGATTTGGGAAAAATTGGGAAGAAAAACTCCATATTTGAAAAGATAAAAATAGATTTTTATCGAAATGAACTAGTTTTGAACTAGAATTATAATTCTATTTATTTTTAAATAAATAAATTGAATTTAAAAAGGGTTTTAAAGATAACTAGAATTTCCAATAGTTTGAATTGGAATGGATTTGAATCGAAATTATCCTTGGAATATTTCGATGTTGGATTTCGTGATCATACAAGTATTGTGATGGGAATTTGAAAGATATATTTATATCGTTATTTCCAGTACGATATTTGTTGGTCGTAGAATTTGATATTGAATATAAGCCAATATATTTTCTATTCAGAGCCTTGTGTTTAATGTCAAATGTGATTTGGGTTTGTCGTGAATGGTGTCTTCATTAACACTGTTCTTGAACCCAGTTGAGAAAAGATTAAATCTATTCATTTAGATTTAATGAAGTGTATCAATTAAATAATATTTAATTGGAATTGAATTAATATTGTTTTTTGGGTTTATCGTGAACAGTGTTTTAAAAAACACTTGTTCTTTAACCCGATAATTAATGAAATGTGATTTTGGGTTGTCGTGAACGGTATCTTCAATAATACTGTTCTTAGACCCAAAGGAGCTAAGAAAATCAGAAACTAACTGGAGATTAGTTAAGTAGAATGGTTTCTGAGGTATTGATCTGATGTTGGTTTCGGCCTTCAGGGTTAATATTTAGGGAATTGCTCAATTGCTAATTTACAGTTAGGGACTGATTGAAATGTGATGTGATTTTGGGGTTTATCGTGAACCGTGTTTTAAATGACACTGATTCTTTAACCCAGTCACTGATTAAAACTAAGTGGAGTTTTAATGAATCTTTAATTAGATTGATAAGATCGAGAATGGAGTACCACCGGTTTTGCTCCAAGCGATTGTTAAATCTTTAATTAGATTTAAACGTGAAATGGTAATTGAATTTACCGATAACACCGTGGTGTTAGATATGAAGTATAACCAGTTTTACTTCATGGGATGAATAGGTTGGGGTTGGGAAATTAAAACAAACGATTACTTCGGTATGGGTAGCTAATCCCGACTAGTTTGAAGTGATATTCAAAATTATATTAAAGAATAAATTTGAAAGGATTTATCTTTGATAAAATTAATGGAAACCTTTCCCTAAGAATGTGAAATTTAGAAACTAACTGTAGGTTGGCCAAGCAGAGTGATTTCCTGGGTATTGATCCGATGTTGGTTTCGGCCTTCGGGGTTAATATTTGGGGGATTATTCTCTTGATTAATTTACGGTTAGTGACTGATGAATTGGAATGAGGCGTATGTTGGGTTTGTGTAACACATGTTTATTATATACGCTGGTTATTCGGGAAGACCGAGTTTATCCCATTCTGAATAACTGATACGACGATAATTCGAAGATGAAGATGGTGGTCGAAGACCAGAGGTCTTCACGTCGTTTGGGTGATTACTGATGATCTTGATTGGGATGTACACCCAAGAAGATGGAAACAGTTGGTGATCGTTCAGACGTATTTGGAGATCGATGGATATGCGGGGTACTAGGTGCCTCCGGTTTCGTTCAGACCCAGAACGAACTTGTAAATGGACTGTGTGTCTGACATTGGATTTTAGCCTATGTGATTGATTTCTATTAAATATATATTTGTTTGGCAGCGGATAATTTATTCTCTTGCTTAACGCCCTTCTCTGAGATGTACGAGCTCAGGGGTTATAAACTGATGGATATCAAACGCATAGGGTGAATTGCCTGTGTGGCATGCCTAAGTGGCGAATGATCAAGGCTTCTGTTGAAAAGCAAAGTCTTGTGGTTGATGATCGAAGCACGGCCTTTGTGGCGTAGCTTTGTGTAACGTTTACTTCGAGAGTTTCACACCCGGTATGAACCCAAAACGGGAGACGGACCTCAGTGAGGGCATGCGTTTCTTTCTAGTTAGAAGTGGCGTCAGTGGTTTTACACGCCCTGACGAGTTTGACTTATGTGGTTGTTGCTGTTGCGAGGCGCCTCGGATATACCGGTGACTATGTGAAGCCGATGGAGTCATTTGTTGGCTCGTTTACACCCCAAAGGGTGGGGAAACGCAGTGTTCAGGCATAATAATCCACATCGGTGGACCGACCCTGATGATCCAAGGGGCAGTTGCGGCTGTTCCTAAGGGACGGGCTAGAGCGTCTCGAATCGGTAGAGGACTATCTTTTGCCTCGGTTCATAGACGGAAATCCAATTTCCAAATACGTGACATTTGCAGTTTTATTTGTAGAGCCTAGTATGGCGACATGATATATGGTACCCATGCCGTCTATGATTGATACTTATGATTTGAAGTTGTTTTATACACTATGAACTTATAGTAGTATCAAATGATTTGTTTTAAACGTACTAAGCATGTTTGGCTATTATAAGGGAAAACCCTATCCCCCGGCTTGCATTGCATTGTGTGATAGGAACTGGGTCTTATAATAGCTTCATATTTCTTTATTTAGCATTGCGCTGTTTGTTTTATGCACTGGTGTTCTTGGGAGGAAACCCGTTCCGTGTTATACGGCGTGGTCCCTTGATTTACCTAATTTTAAAATAAAGATTAATAACTGTTTTAGTTCTCACATCAGTCCCATGACTGACCTGGAGTTTATTTTTTTAACCTAAACTTTGGGTGCCCTTATTTTCGACACAGGAAACTAGTAGTTTTGGTTTTGCAGATTTATATTCACAGGATCTTGGTTTATAGCTGGAATGATATCCGGAAAGCTTTGTATCCGTATATCTCCTTCAGTTGTGTATTGTGTTATTTTCCGCTGCTGTGTATTTAAATGTAATTTAAATCTCTGATATTTCTGTGTAATATTCATTTATACTCTGTATATTCTTGTAATCTGATGGTATTGTTGTAATATACAATGAAATGTTCTTCCGCCTACGTTCTGTTGTGGCTTGTTCTCGAACTATCGGCACTTTCCTCACCGGGGAAGTTACGGGTTTTCACATGCGGCGGCGTTTTGAAACCCGCATCTTCCAGGCGTTGATTCTCCCAAACCACACAACGAAAAAATCCAAACTATATGTGGATTTGAAAATCTTCTCGAGCACTACAAAATTCTCCAAAGGGGCAGGGGTTTTTATTGAGCGGATTATAAGAAATCAAGGAGAGAAGAAAGGAAAGGCTTTACGTCGTTCTTTTTGGGTCGGGGAGAGAGAATGTCGGGGGGGGGGGGGGTCAGATGTGGACGAATCATTTTTTTTATTTATAACTTCTAAAATTCCAAAAATACCTTCTTTCACACACGAACCCCAATCCAAACCCAACGACTGTCATCCCTAGAGTTTTACCCCCATTCCGAACACAACGGGATATGTTTCGTAGGCCCATTCAACCGTTTCAGTCAGTTTTCCTTCAATTTAAAATATATGACATTCAATATTCGATTTGAACGTACATTTCAATTTGCCAGGCCCACAAACTGATTCGAAAATTTCCAGAAAAATAAATCTGGCTATGTTTTGACGATACGGTCCCAACAAAACTAGTTTCATCGAATTTTGAGACCGTTTGAAAAATGGAACAATTCTGGTCGATCCAATTTAACTGTAATTGACCAAAACACGTTTTCCTTTGCCACGCTCACATACTAGCTTAAAAAATTATGAAATTTGAAACCTAGCAATAGTTTGACATCCCGAATCCAACAAAAGTGGTTTCGTCGAATTCCGATGTCGCTGCAAAATGGCCATTTTCACGGGCTATATAAATCCATAGCGACCCTTCAGAAAATTCATTTGGCCATAACTTTTGCTTCCCGCTATGAAACTTTGATTTTTCAGATTCGTGGTTCTAAGTATTATGTATTATTTTATTTCTTTTCCTAATGAAAAAAATTTCTACTTCTACTGGGAAAAGAAATCTACTTCCACTGGGAAAAGAAATAAGAAAGGTATTCACTAACAGATTTAAATATTTTTGGTTTCACTCAAATCCGTTTTGTTTTGCACCCGGTACAGCCAGTCAAAGTTTGAATTCTAATTTTGAAACTACCGCGCCATTTCAGGCCTTGTTTATAATTAGAATTAATTATATTCGTTTTCAAATGTCGATTCGAACTTACTTTTCATCGTTATTATTTAAAATATTTATTTTAAATATTTAAAATCCACTAAAATAGCCAATTTAAGTTTTTTAAATTGGTTCAGATTTTCCGGGTCGTTACAATCTCCCGCACTTAAAACTTTTCATCCCCGAAAAGGAACAAATTCGAAAGTGGTTTGATTAATCAACTCTATGTTCAATCTGGCTTACATTCTCCAACTTTTCAGTTTCTGAGAATTTTCAAATTCTTCAAAAATTTGGCTAACAACCGGAATTTGCGAAAAAATTCGCAATAACCTCCTTTGTACGGGGAGGGGTTTGGAAATTTATTGGGCCGTATTAGGTACACAATAAATCCTATAAAGCATACACATATTTATAGTGATGTATTCTGGTGTTTATAGGGGAGCGTGTATAGATAATAACTCCAGAGAATAAATTCTCGTCACCTTGTCAAAGTCTGAGGGAGTGTGTATTTTTAATTACTCCAAAGCATAAATCCTCGTCACCTTTTCCTATGTGGGAAATAAATGATCCATGTGCCGTATCTAATGACTAGAGAGACGTGATTATTGTCAACTCCAGACCCATGTGGGGTTTTTATTAATCTAGCAATTTATCGTTACAATTTATATGGTACATATCAGTCATCAGTTCAACCTGTAAAATATAGTCATCGCCATACAAGCCTCTCACTCGTATGGTAAATCTTCCACCTCATCACACAAGCTCCAAATGCTTATGTGGTATATGATGAAGTATGCCTATCTTCAGGAAGTATGCCATGTAGTGAATTTCAAAATTAATTGTTACTATCCTATGGCGACGTTTATTATTACACACAGAACAACCAACACTCCGCATCCAATGGCATTCACAGGAGTTGATATAATAATATTTCGCATCCAACTCATTAAGGTTTACCTATTTGTCGGGCACGCAAATAAAATCTTTACTCAACAGCTATTCCAATTACCTGTTCAAACATATATAATGCACATGTATATATTTCTGTCTATTTTTAATTCAGTTCAATGTGTGAGTCAATCGAATAAATCCTACCATTCATTCTCTTATTAATTAAATTAACTATCGTTCTAATAATTTAATTAATCAAATCTACTATCGCACAACACAAACAACAGTCAAATTGTTTTTAACTTTTCAAAAATATACTAATGAATTTCTATACTCCTTTAAAATCATTCAGACTATAGAATCAAAAGTGCACATCCATGGAAAGAAAATAACAACAGAGTAGAGAACTAACTGGTAATGCAAAGTATGGTAAATGTACCTTGATCCGGAGTCAATCAGAGATGTCTACTCGACACTTAGGATAGGCTTTCTGAATGCTCTCCTCAGTTTCCCAAGTACAATCTCGCGGATATCCACTCCATTGCACTTTGACTAAGTGAACCCTCTTATTCCTCAGTTCTTTGGTTTCTTTGCCGATAATCTTTAGCGGCTCTCTTCTCACAGCTAATTCTGGAGTAATTTCAATATCCTATTGTGCAGCTTCTTTCACGATCAAGTTTAGATCATGAACGTGCTTTCGAAGTTGAGATATGTGAAATACATCATGTACCCCTGACAACCAATCAGGCAATTTAACCCTATAAGTGAGAGTTCCAATCCGTTCAAGAATAGGAAACGGACCAACGAATTTGGGCGCAAATTTCCCTGTTTTACCGAACCGGATAACTCCTCTCATCGGAGATACTTTCAAATATACATAGTCGCCAACATCAAATGATATATCCCTTCTTCTCTTATCGGCATAGCTCTTTTGTCGGCTTTGAGCGGCGAGTAATCGTTTCTTAACGAAATCGACTTTGTCGGTAGCTTCTCGGATCATATCTTGTCCCAATAAAGTCTATTACCGGGTTCAACCCAACAAGCAGGAGATCGACACGGTCTACCGTACAATGCTTCGAATGGTGACATTGTCAAGCTCACCTGCTAGTTGTTGTTATATGAGAATTCAGCCAAATGTAAATGGTCCTCCCATGATCCACCAAAATCTAGAACACAAGCCCGCAATAGATCTTCTAAAATACGATTCACCCTCTCAGTCTGACCATCTGTCTGAGGATAATAGGCGGTGCTCAGGTTCAGCTTTGTTCCCAGTTCTACTTGTAATGCCTCCCAAAATTTGCTAGTGAATATTGGATCTCTATCACTAATTATACCGATCGGCACTCCGTGTAGCCTAACAATTTCCTTGAAGTATATCTGCGCCAGACTCTGAGCAGATATGTTTGATCTGACAGGTATGAAATGGGCGGTCTTCGTGAAGCGATCTACGATCACCCAAATACTGTCATTTCCTTTTCTGGTTCTGGGCAAACCATCTATGAAGTCCATGGAAATATGTTCCCACTTCCAACCTGGAACGTCCATCGGTTGCAACAATCCAGCTATTTTCTGCTGGTCTCTTTTGACTAGTTGGCAAGTAGGGCATCGGCTAACATATATTGAAATGTCTCTTTTCATAGCCTTCCACCAGAATGTTCGCTTGAGATCATTATACATCTTGGCCACACCGGGATGGATACTCAGCTTAGACCCGTGACACTCGTCTAACTTCCCTTTTTAACTCGGGGATGTCGGGAACACAAATCCTTCCTTTCAATCTTAGAGTCCAATCGTTATCTATTTGAAAACACGAGGGTTCGCCTTTCTGGATCCTTTAGATCATATCCTTAATAAAATTATCGTCCTTCTGAAGAATAGATATTTTGTCAATCAAGGAAGTCGTAATAATAAAGCTGGCGATCATTACATTCTTTCGGCTTAACGCATCGGCCACGACATTGGCTTTCCCTGGAGTGTATAGAATCTCAAAATCATATGCTGCAAGGAACTCTAGCCAACGTTGCTGCCTCAGATTCAAGTCTTTCTGGGTGAACAGATACTTTAGCGACTGATGATCTGTAAACAGTTCAAATTTCTCACCAAGAAGATATTGCTCTAGATTTTCAAAGAGAATACTATAGCCAACAACTCAAGATCATGAGTGACGTAGTTCTTTTCATGTGGCTTCAGCTGACAGCTAGCATAAGCAATCACTTGTCCCCTTTGCATTAACACTGCACCAAGGCCCTCTCTAGAGGCATCTGTCCAGACTTTTAAAACCTGATTGCCATCGATGATGGTTAACACTGGAGCAGTTGTTAATCTTAACTTTAGTTCCTCAAAAGCCTCCTCACATTCTGGAGTCTACTTGAATTTTGAGTGCTTCTTTATAAGCTTCGTTAAGTGACCGGATATCTTCGAAAAGTTTTTAACGAACTTCCGGCAATAACTAGCCAATCCAAGAAAACTGCGAACCTCTGTAGGAGTACTAGGCTGTTTCCAATTTTGAATAGCTGTGATTTTACTTGGATCCACAACAATTCCTTCTTTCGATACGATATGGCCTAGAAATTTCACTTTATCTTGCCAGAATATACATTTGGATATAGTTTGGCTTTTAATACATTCCTTCTGAGGATTTCCAGAACCTGTTCCAAATGCTTTTCATGTTCGACTTTTTATTTAGAGAAGATTAGAATATCATCGATAAAAACCAGAACAAACTTATTCAGGACCCCTCTGAACACTCTATTCATCAAATCGACGAAGTAAGTTGGAGCATTACATAGGCCGAACGACATTACTAACCACTCATAAAATAAGTTTGGACCTCTGAATGCTGTCATAGGAACACACTCTTCGGCAATTCGAAGTTGATGGAAGCCTATAGCTAGGTCCATCCTTGAGAATACTTGGGCTCCATTCAGACGATCCAATAAATCATCGATTCGCGGCAACAAATATTTATTCTTTATTGTTTTTTTGTTCAAATCACGATAATCTACACATAGTCATAGAGTACCGTCAAATTTCGGGACAAACACCACTGCTGCTCCCCAATCAGAGAAACTAGGCCTGATCAGACCCTTTCATACGAGCTGTCTTGTTTGATTGTCAAATTCCTCTTTCTCTTTCAAGGACATTCTTCGAATAGCGTGAACTACTGGCCTTGCATTCGGGATTAAAGCGATCTTGAAATCAATTTCCCTCTGCGAAGGTAAGCGAACAACTTCTTCGAACACATCCGCATAATTCTTGACGACCGGAATATCTCGTACGAGGTCGGGAATATTCTCTATGACTACAGGGATATTTTCTATTTGAGCATGGGAAACATTAAGAGCTGACCTAAAGTCTTTTCTATTAGAATTCTGGCCTTCACATGGTATGGTTATATAATTCCCGAATTTTATCTTTGCCCTAACAACTCTCTCGGCGTATCTAACCTCTGCCTCATATTTGGTTAGCCAATCCAATCCCAAAATAAGATCGAATTCAGTAAAATTCATAACGATAGAGATTGTAGGGAACTTATAACTAGGAAAAAGAGACACGTACCGCACAAATCCAGCTAAGATCGAGAGAACCCCCAACCGGATTTTGGACAGTGATGGGTTCTTTGAGCTTCTTCAAATTCAAATCCTATTTCTTAACTGCATTCTTTGCAATGAAGCTTCGCGACGTGCCTGTAACAAACAGTACTTTAATGGGAATATTTTTGACATTAAGCGTGCATTCCAAAACATCAGCCCTTTCCTGAGCAGACGAAGATGCAGGCACTTCTGCCACTTCATTTACATTTACTGCTTCAGGTTTTCTGAATAGCTGGCAGGCCTTTGAAAGATGACCGGCCTGATGGCATTGACTGCACTTTATATTCTCTTGAAAATTCTTCTCGGATTTAGACCCATCATTTTTTCGTTTGTTCGAAGACCTACAGTTCCTCATGAATGCTCTTATTGATCACAATTTAGACATATGACTGTCTTTACTTTTTTCTGACTGACCTTTGGCCTCTTTCTGACCTCAGCCTTCGTACTCGCCTTAGGCTGTGAACTTGCCTCAGGGCTATCTGTTTCAAATTTTCTTTTGTTGCTAGAACTGATTTCTTCTTCGTCTCGCAACATACCTTTCTTATGGAGATCTTCGTACTAATAAGCTATATAAATCATTTCTGAAAATGGAAGCTTCACATTCCTCATTACACTATTATGATATCTCCTTTGCAGGCCATGAATAAATCTCAGATTCTTCCTCTTTGGATCTTGAATCAGATGAGGAGCAAAGTGAGAAAGTTCGTTGAATTTCTTATGATATTCTGGAATGGTTATATCTCCTTGTATCAGATAAGAGAATTCATCACATAATCGCTCAGTCACTTTAGGAGGAGTAAATCTTTCTAGGAAAATCTCTTTGAATCTATCCCAGGTGATATCACCTTCTGGATTATCCTTGGTGATTGTTTCCCACCAGATTAAAGCTTCTTCTTTGAGCGCCCAAGATGCTACTAATCTTTTCTGATCATCTCTCAACCAGAAATATTCAAATATTCTTTCAATAGAACACGTCCAAGCTTGAGTTTGAATTATAGATTCAATGCCCGAGAATTGTGCTCCGCCCAGATTTCAATATCTCTTTAATAGAGCCTCTAGATCGGGTTCTGCATTTCTTCTGTTTCTGACACTCATTTTTCTAGTACTTCTGCAAATAGCAGATCAAGTGTCAGGTCACAGAAAAGGTATTTTAAAACAAAGAAACATATACTTCAAATGTAAAAGTGTCTAGTGGGGTGTATTTCATTCTGCGTTACTCATACTAGGATATTACTGATCCTATCTGTAATGAATTACCCATCCTAGAACACTACTGGTTCTATTTCTGACGAGTTAGTAAATATGTTATATTCCAGCACTAAGCTTAACCAAAGCTCTGATACCACGTTGTGACGATCCCAAACCGCGTACTGATGGTGGCAAGGGTAATCTTTGGAATATAACACATAAACATATAACAGCAGAGCAGAATTAAATAGATACACCAGATAATGAACAAACAATACACGGGATATACATAATCATCAGAGTTACCCAGTATACAGGATCATACTTAGTACAAATATAGTTCAACTATACATAAATGTCTACATCGGAAATTAAAATAATATGTACAATAGGAGCTGAACAGCATAAAAAAGAGATAAATGATAGAATCCATCTTCAGCTCCAGCAATCTAGAAAGAGCCTGCTAAAACCTGAAGACAAGGCTGCCCTTGTAGAAAAAGGGGCACCCGATTTTGAAAGTGAAACAAACTACGAGTCAGTCATGGGACTGGTATGAGAAATCTACTTAACACATTTATAATATGGCTAATCACAGGACCACGCCACTTTCGTGGAACAGGTTTACTCCATTGGATTACCAGTGCTTTAAAACAAATAATTCTTTTAAACATCGCAATGCTTTTTATAAAAATGAAGCCATTATAAAACTCAGTTCCCATCACACAATGCAACGCAAACCAGAGGATAGAGTTTTTACCTTATAATGGCCAAAATATGCTATATACGAATAAAACAAAAGAATTTGATATTATTACTAGTGTTTATATGTTTCAAAAATAATTTCAAATCATAAGTATCAATCATAGACAGCATTAATGCCCCATACCACTATGTCGCCATATATGGGTATACAATCAAAACCACACAGTCACGTATTTGGAAATTGGATTTCCGTCATGAACCGAGGCAAAAGATAGTCCTCACCGACTTCGAGACAATCTAGCCTACCATGTCTTAGGATCAGAGCTCAAGTGACCCTTTGATTGTCAGGGCCGGTCCACTCGATGTGGATTAAACTTAAACCCTGAACAATACGTCTCCCCGCCCTATGGGGCGCAAACGAGCCAACGAAAGACTCCATCGGTCCCGGATCGACCGATAAAACCGAGGCACCTCGCAACAGCAACAACCACATAGGTGAAAATAGTATAAATGTCAGCCAGTTCAAGCACTGACACCACCTCAAGCTAGAAAGAGATGCACGCCCTCCCTGATGCCCTCTCCCGTTTCTGATTCATACCGGGGTGCGAGGGCCGCGAATTCACATTATACACAAAGCTACGCCACACAGGCGGTGCTTTGATCATCACCTCAAGACTTTGCTTTTCAACAGAAGCCTTGCTCACAGCATCTTAGCATGCCACACAGGCAGTTCATGCCATGTAACTGATGGCTATCAATCACACAGAATGAATTCCAATGTCAGACAGACAGTCCATTTAAAAGTCCGTTCTGGAACTGAACGAAACCGGAGGCACTATATACCTCGCAAACTCATCGATCTCCACGTACGTCTGGATGATCACCACTCATTATCCATATTTCGGGATGCCTCCCAATCAGGATATCAGTAACCATCCAAACGAGGTGAAGATCTCCAGTCTTCGACCACCGTCTTCATCTTCGATTTCTTATCGTCGATTCAGTTATTCAGAATGGGATAAACCCAGTCTTTCTGAGCAAATCACGTATATAATAAACAAGTGCGACACAAACATACATACGCATCATTTCAATTCATTAGTCGCTAACCATAAATCAGTAAGAGAACGATTTCCCAAATATTAACCCCGAAGGCCGAAACCAATATCAGATCAAAACCTAGGAAACCATTCGACTTAGCCAACCTTTAGTTAGTTTCTAAATTTCACATCCATATCGTTTATAATATTTTATAACGATTTATTGCTATTTTTATTTATTTTAAAATAGACAATTTATTCAAACGACGCTTCGGCCATGACGTGGCCATAGCGCTGTTTTTCTTCAGATTTTATTTACACATATCTGAAAATCTAACCGTTGGATCTTCACAAAATTTATATCTGTAATGACATGGGATTTTGATGACTTTGGCTATCGCCATAAACTCAATGATGACTAAACAAACATCGAAAAACACCAATCATTGATGGAAGAAATTAGAGGATGAGGAAAGATAAGATAGAAACTTAGAATAGAAGACGAAGAAGAACACAATATCAGAGTAACACGAATCTCATAGCGGAACGAATAAATATATTTCATAACATAACTTTGAAATACAAATCTGTACTTGAATATACATATCATTTTCAAAGTTCAACACTTACAACCCAGCGGAAATAATTATAGCTATATGATCCTGAAGCCTCCTGCTCCAGCTCTTCAATTGCGTCTGTAAATCTCGACTACTTGACAGCCCGTACAAAATTGGGCACCCAAGAGTTTATGGAAAACAAAACAAAATAAACTCCTGGTCAGTCATGGGACTGGTGTGAGTAAAACAGTTTAAAATAGTTTGAACAAGTAAACGATATCTCATAAGACCACGCCGTATAACGGAACAGGTTTTTCCTTATGAGAATCCAAAATATCTTTATATCAAAACCTTTTGATATTATAGTAATGTCTATCAACACAATATAATAATCATCTAGCAGAACGCTTTCATCTCACGTTCTACATATATAGTATACAATCAAAACCGCAAGCACGTATTGGGTAATGGATTTCCAACTATGACAAGGTATGGAACCACCTTTCGCTAGTGTACCTCTAGAGAGGAATACACTGGGTTCAACAAGAACATCTTGCAACCCGGCCACACATGACCGACCACTCATTTTGCTTGAGCGTATCGAATGTATATCACCAATGGTTGGGATCGGCAATCGTTTCCCGAATGGGACAATATGGACAATAGATTTTTAGAAGTAAATGAAACTCTACATCATGTGATTATACACCCTACTTCGGTGCGACCGACATAGCCATGTTGCCTGCCCGATTTCTATCATTTACCCGTTTGTGAGGCTAGAAGCTACGCTTTATCATCACATCAGATTCGCTTTGAATGTCACATCTTCAAATCCATCAAATCACCGATTGACGTCCTCAACCATACATTATGTGTTAGCTAAAAGAAGTTTCCTTCTCCGCTTGCACTCTTGGTACGGTTGGAGAAATCAATATACGTGATCATCTGGAAATACTCTGTCATACATCCATCCATACAAGTCATCAAGGAACAGGATGAACCGAAGGCACTCTTCTGTAAACAGGATAGCCCTTGCATTTTACTTCGTCTTCAATTATCTTTGGCATATATGATTCGCAACGCTTATGCCATTACAGAGTGGTTCTTTGGATAATAATCCAACCGGTCTCTCCATATTAACAACGTTAAAATGGTCAAAACTTCGATAGTCTATGATTTAACTATCGAAGAAAACAGGAGTGCAACCAACGATATTATTTCCAAATGGAAATTTATATCGATCAAACATCATTCAACATTTATCTCATTAGTTCATTAATTTACTTATCTCCTGTTTCCCTATATTCAATATTTCTTATTTTTAAAATTTGGAAAATATACGTTATTAACAATGGAAAACATTTCCATTTCTTGTTTTCTTTATTAGAAAACATTTCTGGTTTCTTATTTGGAAAACATTTCCAAAGCTTCTTTATTGGACTTAGACAGATGTTTAAACAAACCATCGCGATGCCAAATCAAACCATTTCCTTTAATTAACAAATTCACTTAACCATCCTTTACTATCGAACCTTAACCATTCCTTAGTTAAGAATGAAGTCAATCAAGTTGGGATAATACTACCTCTCAGACCTTAACTGAACAACGTTTCTAACCTTGAAAATAGGCAAAGTTCACCCTTCTAATTCTTTAACAAACTTCCTTACGTAATTCTCTTTCAAATCTTTTCTATTCGAAAATTCTTTCCTTCGATAAGGTATATTCGATAACTCTATTCAATTTATTCTATTCACTTAACTCTTTTGATTTAACTCTAACTCTATTCACTTAACTCCTATCGAATAAACTATATTTGATAACTCTTTTAATTCTATTTGAATAAACTATATATTCGATTAACTACTTTTACTCTATTCGAATAAACTATATCCGATTAACTCCATTATTCTATTCGAATAAACTATATTCGTTTAACTACTTTCAAATAATAAGATTTGATAACTCCTTTCGAATAACTAGATTCGATAACTCCTTCTCTCGAATACACTATATTCGATAACTCTACTTCGAATAAGTGATATTCGATAACTCTACTCGATTAACTCTATTTGAATAACTCTAATCGATTAAACTAACATCGATTAACTCCTTTTACTTTCTATTCGAATAAACTATATTCGATTAACTCATTTGCTTTAACTCTAATCGATTAAACTAACACCGATTAACTCCTTTTGATTAAACTAACATCGATTAACCCCTTTTAACTCGATTAAACTAACATCGATTAACTCCTTTTAACTCGATTAAACTAACATCGATTAACTCCTTTTATCTCGATTAAACTAACATCGATTAACTTCTTTTAACTCGATTAAACTATCATCGATTAACTCTTTTTAACTCAATTAAACTAACATCGATTATCTCCTCTTAACTCGATTAAACTATCATCGATTAACTCCTTTTAACTCGATTAAACTATTCATTTATAAAGATTTACTTTTAGTAATGGTTCTTCAATTTACAAATGATTTCCTTCTTATAACAGTTTCCATTTTATAACGTTTATTCGTTTTCTAAATATCTCCTAATTATAAATATTCCAATTTATAAATATTTCTTATTTATAAATATTTCATTTATAAGTATTTTATTTTCAAATATCACTTTGAAAATATTCCCTTATCAACATTTCGGTATGTTATGGTATTCAACATATCAAATCACGATGATCAGTATCGTCCAAACACATATAATCGACAATAGATTATATATCACATCATGTATGACAATATATGAATCACAGTAAAATAAATGTTGAGGAATCCAGTTGGATTCCTTCAACCTGTTTTCCTGCATCCACAGATGTTAAACAATATAGATAACATCACTTTCAGTTCCATTTGATATATTCTGTTAAACAGAATCAATATAGAAATTCAACTAACTGACTAGCAGTTCAATCAAACAGTCAACACACAGTCAATCAGCCAATATCCAACAGTTCTAAAAATACAACATGAAATTATAAACTGTTCAGAATTAGTGAGATTTACTCACATTTGACGATCATCGTTAATAACAATAACCATCGCTTGATTCAGACGGACAATTTATTTTGCAATAAATTGTAATGAGCTCATATGGACTTCCAGTCAGTTCCAGCGCGTAGCCATCGTCCATACGATCCAAACAGATCTTGTTTTGTCCAATTCTGCTATCGTATGATAAAGTTATACAATTTATAAGTTGATATACATTTAGTTGAATTAAAACATGGACTCAAAATACAAATGGGCCTTAACCTCTTAGTTCTCCTCCGGCCCACCCTCTTTCAAACCCGACCCGCCACACCTTTCTTCCCAAATCTCAAATCGCGACCTTCTTCTCTTCACAAACACCCTGGCCGATCCTTCCCATTCACAAATCTCTATATTCTCCACGATTCAGATTCAAACAAGTACCACTTCAATCCCCCTTTGAATTTCTTTCCGTTCCTCCCCAATTTGCAGAGTTCGAACGCCTCAAGCAGAGGTGCGGTTCCAGTTCGAACTTGCTGTACTAGCCATCATCGACGCAAAAGACTGCCGAACTCCCTCAAAAATTCACAACTCAACCCAAATCTTACACCAAACCCAACTCCAAACTCGAAATCCACCCTAAATGCCTCAATCGACAACAATCACCAACCCTAATTTCTCTGTGTGGTTTCGAGCATCCCAAAAGAGGCGTCGCACTCAATAAAACCACTCCAGAACTAAAGAGAATCCCAAAGTGAATCCATACATACATATAGGATGATTTATAGAATTTTATTTCGATTTCCATGAATTTTTGAAAGATCGATTTCCAAGTTTGGAATAACAAAACCGACGGCGCAATATTTGACTAAGGAGAAAATGTATTTAGGTTTAGGATTTTAGTTGGGGTATTTATAGAAATTTTAGATATTTTTATTTTGATTATTATATTAATTTATAATCAACTATAGTTTTATTTTGTCCTTTAAAATTCCTGTGATCACACACGATACCCAAAAATCACCAAACTGGACATACTGCTAGAGTTTGACATTACGGTCCCAATGAAACCGGTTTCGTCGAATTCCGACTTCGTATGCTCACACAGTGTATTTTTGACTGTCAAAATACTGTCTGTTTTCCACTCTAAAAATCCGTACGGCCACACCGAGACCCTAAAAATCACGAAACTGGAAATCCAACAACTATTTGACATTTCGGATCCAACAAAATTAGTTTCGTCGAATTCCGACTTCGTTTGCAAAAGTGGCTATTTTTAAAGCTTTGGATGACCCATTTAAATATATAAATATATTTAAATATAATTAAATTAAATATTTATAAATAAATATTATTGTATATATTCACAGTGGAATACCATACAGCTCTAGAATATTCCTATATGAATTTCTAACTTGATATTTCAATCTGGGTCAACCCGATATTCGATTTATATTGAAATTCCTTTTTAAAATATAAATAATTCCTTTATAAATTATAAAGGAATTCCACACCGACTTTTCTAAAATTTTATTTGGACATATCTCAAAATCTACGTGATGAAATCCTGATTTTTCTCTTCCACTAGAAAGATATTATCTGCCATCTCCACACGTTTCTTGTTTCATAGAAATCCAGCTTAAAACGAATCCTGTACATTCAGTTGAAGTTCGAATTGCCAATTTACGAACTGCAGCGCCATTTCAAGCTCGTTTATAATTATATTATAAACTATACGTTCAACTGTCAACGATTGAATATATTCGTTATTCAAATTCAATTCCAAGCTGAATTAAATATCACAGATGATCCGGTTCACACCATATCAGCATTTCGGCCAATTCTGATTATTTCAGAATTAAATATATTATTTAATATATTATTTTAATTAAATATTCATCATTATTTAATTCCAAGACCATTTAATTCACTATATCACTATTTATATAATTAAATAAACTAATTATATTACCTCTGCCAATGCGGGTCATTACAATCTTTCCCACTTAAAATAATTTCGTCCTCGAAATTGCTTAAGTTGGAGAACGACCCTATCGACTGGTTAGAACATATTTGTTCACTTATTAACTTCAGTTTCAACTGAACCAATTTAATTTCAATTAAATTATTTATTCATTTTTGTTATCGAAAATTTTCGAAAATCCTGAAAATTTTCTAACTCCTTAACTTTTCGAAAAATTTCGCCAGCACCTCCTTTGTACTGGTCAATAGGTCGAACTCCAACTCGCCTCTCTGGGCCATCTCCAACCCAAAAGAAAATCAAATAGCCAAGCATCTTGCCAATTCGGCTCATAAATCTTATATCCAATAGAAACATAAACTTGTACCTTTGTCGGCATATCATTATATCCTTTCTACCTGTTATCAATTCAGCGGATACAAGGGTCATCCCAATCAAAATCCAATCTGCTTTTATCCACAACACAACCATTCGCTTATATCCGAGCCAAATATCATTTCAAATTCGAGTTTCTTCTCGATTTCCAACTCTTAACTTGATTATCACATTACACTTCAAATTTGATCTCACAGTCCGATTTGTCTAGATATCACTCTAATTCAATCTCAGTTACCACTTTACTGGCTTTACTTTAATTCAAATTTGCTTTCACAAATTTCTATTAAATTTGTTTTTAACTCAAATAGTCTTTCCCTAGGAGTTTTCAAACAGTTTACTCTTTTCAAAATCAAATTTTCCTTTTGAACATGTCACTGAGCCCTTAATTAATATTCCATTAGTTAAATCACATCTCTATTTCTTTATCAATATTTGTTTACCAAATATATTCAATAACCATATTGGCCTTTTACGTTATTTGGAAAACATTTCCGAATATCGCCTTCCTTTATTTTCTAAACTTTAGAAAATATATGGTATTTATAATTAGAATATATTCCAATTACTTATCTCTTTTCCGATCTCGTTTATTTCTATACTTAGGAAATATTCTTTATTATATTTCCAGGCTTACACTTATTTGGGTTAAAACGGATGTTGTGTAAAACATCGTTACGACAAACCAAATACTATATTCAACTAACTCTTATTCAACATTGATCTTTGAGCCTGAAATCTTACTATTTATTGGTTAATAATGGAATCAATCAAGTTGGGATATAACTACCTCTTAGACCTTGACTGAATAACATTTATAACGTCAAAACAGATATGACTGCTTACTCAAATAATCAATACCATACAACTACTAATTCACTTTAAAACACGTATACGCCTCCTCTTTCTATTGTTACTAGATTTTTTTATTTCTAGTCTTCTTTTTTCATTTTTACTATTCTATTTTTAAGTTCGTTTCCTTATCGACTTCTATATATATATATATATTAATATATATATATATATATATATCGATACGTTGATTTCTAATTATCAAATTATCATAAAAATATTCTAACTCTTAAATTCCCGGAAAAATTCGCCATAACATCCTTTGTACTAGGAGCATCGGGATATTTCAAATAGCCTCCCATGGCCCTCACCAATCCAAAAGAAAAAGTAAAAGCCAAGCGCCTAGCCGATACGATGCATAAAATTTCATATATGAATTAAATACATACCTTCTCATCGAGCATTCTATTTATATACCTTTATACCTTATCCATACCTATCTCATGTATATTTATACCTGCCCAATCTATTTTAACTATACCTGATCATTTTAACTCAATTCGTTAATTAATTTGTTAATTAACTTTTTAGTCTATTTCACTTTTATATTTGAACATGACATGTTCAAATATATTTTAACTTGCCTATTAACTAATTTGAATCCAAATTTCAAATTTAAGTTCAGTATTCGATTTCGAATATCCATTTACAAATCCAATTCTCCTTTCAGAGTTCAACTTCAAATTCAAAACTCGATTAACTAATTCCTCTTTGACTTAGTTAATTCTATTCAATTTCTATTCAAATTTTATATCACTTCTATTATTCAAATCTATATATCAAATTCTATATTTGAGTTCCATTTGAATTCTGTATTCAAATTCCATTTGAATTTATATATTCAAACTCTATTTCAATTCCATTGAATTTCATATATTCAAACTCCCTTTGAATTTCTATATACAAATCCCCTTTGAATTTTCTTATTTAAATTCTACGTTTGAACTTCCTTTATTCAAATTCCTTTTCAAACTTTCTTTATTCATTCTTTAAATAAGTCTTGATTTCAATTCCTTTTGAAATCGATATTCTACCTTTGGAAAATAGATTTCCCTTACAATTTCACACTTGTATTTTTATTTCTGAATTATCCAATGATAATTCTTTTCACTTCATTTATAAACTTCATTTATAAAAGAACTATTTATAAACTTCGTTTATAAAGGAACTTCTCATTTTATTTCTTTTAAAACAAGTTAATATTTCAAATCTATTTAAAAATTCAAATTCTATATTTTAAATCCCATTTTGAAATTCAACACAACTTGTCTTTCCCAAAACAAATTCAAAGCAGTATCTCTGGTAGTAATTCGTCACTTACAACTCTAAAATGAATACTGATGATGCAGCTGTCATCATCAGAATCTATTTTCCAGCGATCGAAGTGAGTTCAATACTATAAAACCATTTCTAAACATTTCCACTTTGAAATTCATTTCAAAATATAATTCACACTGCTTGTAAAAAAAAAATTTAAAATCTCCCAGGATCTTAAATTTTCCTTATTTTTAATCCAAATCTATTTACAAACACTTATCAAATTTTCCAGAGTTTTAAATCAATTTCTAGTTTAAATTTTATGTAACAACCCATATTTTAATAACGTGTTATAACTATAAATCAAGGCAGAATTAAAATTTTAAAATAAGAATCAAGGGAAACGGGCTACGCCATTACGTTTGCCTCGAAATTCTGCTTGAAAACGAGTCCAAGTTTGCGAAGATCGGAGTCTGTATGACGAAGATA
Source organism: Allium sativum (assembly GCA_030737875.1). Lineage (NCBI taxonomy): Eukaryota > Viridiplantae > Streptophyta > Magnoliopsida > Asparagales > Amaryllidaceae > Allium > Allium sativum. Next base: position 39,154 of record JASFAX010003769.1, read on the forward strand.
TAGCTCTCCAAAGTTTCAGAATATCCCAGAGTTCAAAACAGTTCGAATTTCAAGTTCAAAATTTCAAATTTCAAATCCAGACAGCTGGGCAGGAAAAATCCCGCCAGCACCCAGGTCGACTGGGGAGTCGACTGGGCAGTCGACACCTCCCAGACCAAGTCGACTGGGCAATCGACTTGGGTGTCAACCTGGTCACCTGGCCTGTTTTTGAGCCAGATGTATCTGGTCTCGTTGCTTGTCCAGATTCACTCTCTAAACACTATATAAACAGTCCCTGACCCTAGACTTTCTATCACATTCTTGTCCGACCATATGCTGCAGAAGTTCTGACTGGAAGGTAGAGAATAAGGAGGATATTCAAGACTTTGTTAGTGCTACGTTGGTTTGGGGATTTGCTAGAGATTCTGCTTCTACTCTTTTTGCTTTCTCATTATCTAGACTACGATCTGTAAGCCCTTTGTCACTCTTAGATTAAAACTGTAAAATTAACCTGAACATGATGTAAACTGAAATTATGCCTAAACATGATAGCTAAGTTGGATCTACTCTTGTATATCTTAGATCTATAACTATCACTTTTAAATCTGTTATTTTGAATCTAGTTTTATACACCCCAGATTTATTCATCTTAAATGTTGACTTATGGAATATCAGTATGAACTTGATTTGGATATATTCATGTTTAATCTAAAACCTATTTACGATCTTTATCTTGCCATGCCTGTGATGTTGAAACTATAATTGGGGTACTATTTTACGACAATCCTTTACCATGTCTATCACCATGTCTTGTCAAGTTGATGTTGAGACCCTATTTCATATGCCTGTAATGTTATAATCATCTTACTTAACTTGTGAACACCTTTGCCATTCTATGACTATCCTGTTTGTGTTATTCCCTATTTTGACACATTGAATTAATGCAAATTCACGTACGTTGGGGATACGTTTTGGGTAGATTAGGCAAACTTAAAAATTGGCTATGGAATTGACATGACATGATATGAAAATATGACATGAAAACTTGACATGAGAATAAGCTTGAAAACATGAATTTGGGACATGACAATTAGATAACTTGAAAATGGCCAACTCGAGGTTGGGTTGAATTTGCAACGTAAATCTGCCCGGAACCGCCCGACAAATCCAGTAGTTGCAAATAATAGGACCCGATGTGGGTAGTTGGTCATATAGCACTTTAAACCCGAGGTTAGACTAGGTTATGGTGTAAAGCTGCCCGGACCCGCCCGACAAATCCAGTAACCATAACCAAGTCTAATGTGAGAGGTTGGTGCGCGTTACGTAAATTAATGCCACATGGTAGGGTTAAGTCATGGACCACTTGAATACACATAACCAATTTGATACATGTTTGGATAGGGGTTAAGTCATGGCCTTTTTAATGACAACTCTTAACCCATTAGAAATCCCAGCCACGTGGTCCCTTTCAGCAGTAACCCACTTAGAAATATCACGATACCCTGAGGACTAGGCAGGGTGGTGCACGATTACTGGGCTGATTGTAAGCGACCAAGAATAACGGATGAGTAAGGTGCGCCAGTGTAGGTTCAGGCGGACTAGGGTCGTGCACTTAGTCCGGAGTTAAAAAAGTAGGCATGGGCACCCATAGTTCTACATTGTGCGTGCTTGATTTGGGTCAATGGTTGACACCCTAGGACCTGATACACCCTAGGGTGGACCTAGCACATGTGACTACATTCCGCGATTGGGCCGTATAACACCGACACACGACGAGAAAAGCCGATCGATTAGGATAGACTGTTGGACCCCGTATTGGGTCATTTCATGTTATTGGGTTTATGGATCATTTCTGGATTTATACTTGACATGGATTTGGACACTAGTACAGTTAGTGCAGTAAACCTTGTATATGCGATGCCACTCTTATCTTGTTACCTTTTATTATCATGCCAGCCCAGTTATTATCTTTATGTTTAATCTCAGTTTCTCATGTCCAGTTAACTTTATTAGTGTTTATGCTGATAGTCACTAGGGCTTACCAGTCTTTTTGACTGACCCGTTTTCTTCCACATCTTTTTCTTTCGTTTCCCCCCCAGGTTCTTAGGGAGGAAACTCTAGCTCTTGGCTTAGACTTTGCTTGCTTTCTGGCAGCTCATGTACGGTTTGGTCTTGAGCTATGCCATGGCTGCACCCATGCTCTTTTTGGGGAATAATATTGGACTTATGTTGTTTTAAGTACTTTTCTTCTTTAGAACTTGATGTAATGAAATAATGACTTGGTATTTTGATGTAAGAGGTTTTGACTCTATTTTCCACGTAATGAAATTTGGTTAAATTTATATCCGCTGCTTTATATACTCTGTTTAATTTATGTTATGTCTTGTGTTATCTCTATGCCTGTT
>JASFAX010003770.1:0-41530 GCA_030737875.1 Allium sativum
GGCCCAGATTTCCGGGTTATTACAATCTCCCCCACTTAAAACTTTTCGTCCCCGAAAAGGAACAAAGCCGAAAGTTGTTTTTAAAAACCAACTCAACTTTCTTTGTTTTGACTATGGCTTAAGTTCTTCAACTTTTCAGTTTCTAAGAACTTTTCAAATTTTTCAAAAATTTGGCTAACACCCTAAATTCTCGAAAAATTTCGCCATAACCTCCCCTGCACCGGGAGCACGGGAAAATCCCAAAATTGCCATACAGGCCTTCTGATCTCAAAAAGAAAAAGAAAAAGCCAATCGGCTCATAAAATCATCATCACCTAAACAAAACAGTAAATTATAGTAAACATGTACCTATTTGTCGGGCAAACAAATTTTATTCTCTGCTCTAGCCTCCTTGCTATGACCTGTTCAATGTAAGTACATGTACATGCAAGCAAATACGATAAATTTCTAATACAATTCACTATTTGATACAATTTGGCTATATGGTCAAAATTTTAATTAATCAACCAATAATCAAACAACACAATCATCAATCAATTAGTGGATTAACGTTTCAAATTCATAATTTTGATACATATACATATACAGAAAATCATGTTTTTGATGCCAATTCACAACGATAAGCCCTATCTAATTTCGGTTCTCACACCAGTCAATAGGAAATACAGAAATCTCACTTTCGTTACTCGAAAATAAATACTGGCGACAGTGCCCCATCACCAGAATTATCCCTGGGCAACTAGAGTATGATTCTATAACCATCCAGTATATTAAAACTTCGAATACACGTTTGCAAGACATATATGCAAAATCTTTATATATTGGATTGTCCAAATCAATATATAATAAATGATCAAATACGAATAAGTGATTTAAAATTTCAAAACAAAAATTGTTTTCATTTTAAAAAATATACCCTTCACACTCGTTCTAGGATACTACGGATCCCATCTCTAACGAGTCATTCCCATTGGATATTACTAATCCAATATCTGATGAATTCTTTCGTATGGTTCTAATGTGCCTTGTTCTCTGAGCTTTGTAAATCAAAGCTCTGATACCAAATGAAGCGACCCGAACTTCCCCGGTCTCCGAAGAGAAGAGAAAGAACGAATTACTATGAGAACACGACAAAATAGAACGCGGATGGAAGAACATTTCATTGTATATTACAACAATTCCATCAGATTACAAGAATATACAGAGTATAAACAAATATTACACAGAAATATCAGAGATTACAATAAATTACATAGCAGCGGAAAATAATACAATACACAAGTAGAAGAGATATACGGATACAAAGCTTTCCGGATATTGTTCCAGCTGTAAACCAGGATCCTGTGAATATAAATCTGCAAAACCAAAACTACTAGCTGCCCGTGTCAAAATAGGGGCACCCAGAGTTTTGGTTAAAACAATAAACTCCAGGTCAGTCATGGGACTGGTGTGAGAACTAAAACAGTTATTAATCTTTATTTTCAAAGTAGGTAAATCAAGGGACCACGCCGTATAACACGGAACGGGTTTCCTCCCAAGAATACTAGTGCATAAAACAAACAACGCAATGCTAAATAAAGAAAAATGAAGCTATTATAAGACCCAGTTCCTATCACACAATGCAACGCAAGCCGGGGGATAGGGTTTTTACCTTATAACAGCCAATAATGCTTGATACGTTTAAAACAAATCATTTGATACTATTATAAGTGCATAGTATATAAAACAACTTCAAATCATAAATATCAATCATAGGCGACATGAGCGTCCCATGCTACTATGTCGCCATATATAGGTTTACAAATAAAACCGCAAAGTCACATATTTGGAAATTGGATTTCCATCTATGAACCGAGGCAAAATATAGTCCTCACCGATTCGAGACAATCTGGACCATGTCTCAGGATCAGAGCTCGAATGACCCTTGGAGCGACAGGGCCGGTCCACCGATGTGGATTAAAATGCCTGAACACTGCGTTTCCCCGCCCTTTGGGGCGTAAATGAGCCAACGAATGGCTCCATCGGACCCGGATCGTCCGATCTAACCGAGGCGCCTCGCAACAGCAACAACCACACAGGTGAAAAGTATATAAATGTCAGGGCTGGTAGGTCACTGACACCACCCTAGCTAGAAGGAAACGCATGCCCTCCCTGAGGTCCTCTCCCGTTTCTGGTTCACAACCGGGGTGTGAGGCTCGCGAATTCACGTTACACAAAGCTATGCCACACAAGCGGTGCTTTGATCATCAACCACAAGACTTTGCTTTTCAACAGAAGCCTTGATCATTTGCCACTTAGGCATGCCACACAGGCAATTCACTCTATGCGTTTGATATCCATCAGTATATAACCCCCGAGCTCGTACGTCTCAGAGAAGGGCGTTAAGCAAAAGTATAAATTCTCCGCCGCCAAACAGATATATGTTTAATAGAAATCAATAACACAGACTAAAATCCAATGTCAGACACACAGTCCATTTACAAGTCCGTTCTGGGTCTGAACGAAACCGGAGGCACTTTCCTCGCATATCCATCGATCTCCAAGCACATCTGAACGACCACCGACTGGTTCCCTCATCTTGGGTGTACAGCCCAATCAAGATCATCAGTAATCACCCAAACGATGTGAAGACTTCCGGTCTTCAACCACCGTCTTCATCTTCGACGCCACGTCGAAACAGTTATTCAGAATGGGATAAACCCGGTCTTTCTGAATAACTCGCGTATATATTAAACAAGTGTTACACAAACACAACATACGCCTCATTCCAATTCAGAATATTCTTTGGGAAAGGTTCTCATAAATTTTATCAAAGATAAACTCTTTTAAATTTATTCTTTAATCTTCTTTTGAATATCAATTCAAACTAGTCGGGATTAGCGAACCACACCGGAGTAATCATTTATTTTATTCCCCAATCCCAACCTATTCATCCCATGAAGTAAAACTGGTAATACTTCATATCTAACACCACGGTGTTATCGGTAAATTCAATTACCATTTCACGTTCAAATTTAATTGAAGATTTAACTATCGCCTGGAGCAAAACTGGTGATACTCCATCCTCGATCATTTCAATTTAATTAAAGATTCATTAAAACTCCACTTAGTTTTAATCGTTAACTGGGTTAAAGAATCAGTGTCATTTAGAACACGGTTCATGATAAACCCAAAATCACATTCCATTAATTATCGGGTTAAAGAACAAGTGTTATTTAAAACACTGTTCACGATAAACCCAAATCACATTTGATATTAAATACAAGGTTCTGAATAGAAAATATATCGGCTTATATTCAATATCAAATTCTATGACCAACAGATATCGTATTGGAAATAACGATATATATATCTATATCTTTCAAATTTCCATAACAACATCTGTATAATCACGAAATCCAACATCGAAATATTCCGAAGACAATTTCGATTCAAATCCATTCCAATGCAATCATTGGAAATTCTGGTTATTTTCAAAACCATTTCAAATCCAATTTATTTATTTAAAAATAAATAGAATTATAATTCTAGTTCAAAACTAGTTCATTTCGATAAAAATCTATTTTTAATTTTCTAATATGGAGTTTTTCATCCCAATTCTTCACAAATCATTTCTTATGATTTTACACAAATTATTACTATTTTTAATAATTTTATCAAGGCCCGTACAGTCGATTTCCATCAACGGCCATCGAACTGCACTTACAGCGACCTTTTACAAATTTGATTTGGACATAATTCCAAATCCAACCGTTAGATTTCTAATTTCTCACATACTATAGAAAGCTTTTTCGATACGAACCCAACGGTTCCGGTTTTAGGAGAATCCGACGGTCGGATCTCCCGCAATATCCGTTCGAAGTCAATGGTCGAAATTCACGAACTGCCGTGGCGCGGGGCGTTCTATTCAGGCCATTATATTATATATATAATATATATGATATATATTTCGTCGATTTTAATTCAAAACGTGCTTTATAAATCGTTTTAAATTCATTTTCAAAACGGTTTCAACTTCATATTCAATTTCAATTCAAAATTGAATATTCCAATATAAATTTGTTTTAAATTCATTTCAAATTCATTTCAAATTGATTTCAATTCAATTTCACTGTAATTCGAATGCAATTCCTTTCGATTTCAATTTGAATTCAATTCTATTCAATTTCAGTTCGAATTCATTTCTATTCAATTTAATTCGAATTCACTTCTATTCAATTTCAATTTGAATTCATTTCTATTCAATTTCAATTCGAATTCATTTCCATTCAACTTCAATTCGAATTTCAATTCTATTCAATTTAATTCAAATTTCAATTCTATTCAATTTAATTCGAATTTCAATTCTTTTCAAAATTTCAGATTTTGAAATCACTTTCGATATTCGTTATAAAATGAATAAAATCAATATAAATATCGTTCACGTCAAAATGGCGTAAATCTAATCAACACGGCTTCATATATTGATATTTTCAAATATTCCATTTCGAATATTTCTATTTCAAATATTCTATTTCAAATATTTCTTTTTCAAATATTTCTATTTTAAATCTGGAATGAGGCCCAATCAATTACCATATAATTTTAGTTATATAGATTTTCTACAATACATGTATACAATAACAACGATGAATAATCAACCATCATCCAAAGTGCATTCTACACTGTATAAGCATCAAATATAGATATTCAACGCTTATAACAGTCTGTCAATCAATCGATCGACATACAACTAAACAATCGGGATTAGTGTACGTCAAATATCATCCCAATACCCGTGTGGGGTTTCAAACAATCAAACACAGATTTTATTTGTGCAGTTGGGCGATGTGTAAAATTTATCGTCCCAATCAATATCAGTCAAATGTGTGTATACAAACAAATCATCCGATTTGTTTATTTTTATTTCCTTTCATATACACATTAAAAATTCTATTTCTAACTATAAAATATTTTTAACTATATAAATATTTTATTTCATTTCACATCACATCACACAATCCACTACACATCAAAATCAAACAAACAAGCATACAAGCCGTCCATGGTCTGTGGACGACGGGTGTCGGGTGCTACTAAACACCGTCTGCATCCTAGTATATATTTATAACTAGAAAAACAAAATTAAAGAGTGAGAAATTCTCATAGAATTGCTAATCCAACGCCACGACTCTTCTTAGGTAGAAATCTTCGTTGTTCTTGCCTTTCTTCACTTTCGTTGCCCGTCATCTCTACATATGTAAAAATCGAATTTTTACTTCGCTATTCAATATATAAAAATCGAATTTTTACTTTGCTATTCAATATATATAAATCGAATTTTTACTTTGCTATTCAGTATATAAAAATCGAATTTTTACTTTGCTATTCAATATATAAAAATCGAATTTTTACTTTGCTATTCAATATATAAAAATCGAATTTTTACTTTGCTATTCAATATATAAAAATCGAATTTTTACTTTGCTATTCAATATATAAAAATCGAATTTTTAACTATACAAAATAAATTAAAAACTTACTTTGCTGTTCGAAGGGGGAGGAGGGCTCACTGGTCAGAGCTGCGGTCGGGGAAGGGGTAGGGAACGGAGAAGCGTCGGCTAAGTGAAGAGGGGGGGGGGCATGCGCGTCTCAGCAGGGAAAAGGGGGGGGGGTTGTTGTGACTCAGCAGGAAGGGGGGTCGATCTCCAGCGGCGCAGGTGGGGGGGGGGGGGTGGGGGGGTGAGGCTCGGCGGTGGCTCGAGGGCCCAGGGCGGCGGCGCGATCCGTTCTTTCTTTTTTTATTTTTTTATTTTGATTTTGGGAATGAATGGTAGGGGAGAGAGAAGAGAGAAATGAGGGGGGGGCTTTTTATATAAATATATATATTTTTATTTTATTTTAATCCAAAAAGTAAGTTTTTATTTCGACCTCGAAACGAACCACCGCTTGTCGTCCCTAGCTAATTACCCTCATTCCGAACACAATGGGATATGTATCGCAAGCTGATTCGACTGTTTCGATCATTTTCCGTCAAAGTCAACATATAACTCTATATATTGAATTTGAACGTACATTTCAATTTACTAGGGTCACATACTAACTCGAAAAATTCCCAAAAAATATTTTCTAGCTTCGTATTGACGATACGGTCCTAACAAAACTAGTTTCGCCGAATTCTGAGACCGTTTGAAAAATGGCCATTTTCCAGTCGATTAAAATCAACTGAAACTGGTCAAACGCGTTTTCCTTTGCCACGCTCACATATTGATTCAAAAAATTATGAAATTTGGAATCTAGCAATAACTTTACATCACGGACCCAACAAAAGTGGTTTCGTCGAAATCCGAGGTCGTTTGCAAAATTTCCATTTTTAAGGGCCTGAATTCCATAGCGACTATTCAGAATTTTCAACTGGACATATCTTTTTATCCCCGCTATGAAATTTCGATTTTTTGGATTCGTTGGAAAGATATTCACCAATAAATTCAAATATTTTTGGTTTCACTAAAATCCGGCTTATTTTGCACCCGGTACATTCATTTGAAGTTTGAAATCGAATTATCGAACTACCGCGCCATTTTCAATTCCTTTTATATATATAAATAAATATTTATATTCTAACGACGAGCTATATAAATATATACGTTCGAATTCTATTCAAAATAAATTTCTCGTCGTTATTATTTAAAATAATTCATTTGAAATAATCAAAATTCGCTAAAATTGCCAAAATAAAATTTTTAAACTGGCCCAGATTTCCGGGTTATTACAATTTCTAACTGTAAACTAGTAAGAAGACCATTCCCTGAATATCAACCCCGAAGGCCGAAACCAACATCAGATTGATAACAAAAAAGTTGTTCAACATAACAAATCTCCAGTCAGTTTCTAATTTCCTTAACTCCTTTTCTGATGGTCTTATCAAATCTTTGCTTATGCAACTCTCTTGTTCAGTTTGCAAATCCAATTCTTTTACGAAAAAGCATTTATTATAACGATAGAATTATAATCTGTACTTCCGAAATATCTAACTTAAAAATATAACCTTTACATCTTGATTAAAAAAAGGAAAGTAAATAATACTTTCCCGAATTTGATATAATCGAATTTCAATGCATAACTCTCTTTCGAATAAACTATACTCGATAACTCTCTTTCGAATAAACTAATATTCCATTGACTCTCTTCAAATAACGTATATTCGATTAACTCTATTCGAATAACTAATATTTGATTAACTCTATTTGAATAGCTGATATTCGATCAACTTTCTTCGAATAACTTATATTCGATTAAGTCTATTTGAATAACTTATATTCGATTAACTCTATTCGAATAACTAATATTCGATTAACTCTATTCGAATAACTAATATTCGATTAACTCTCTTCTAATAACTAATATTATTTTAACCCAATTTCCTATCTCATTCAAATTCCCATTCGAATTCCTATTTCAAAACCCAATTTTTCTTTATAAATTATTTAATTTGTAAAATATTTATTTTAATCCACTATTCACATCGAATGGAAAATGTTTCTTTTATCTAATCAATCAGTTTGATTTTTCATTTAAAAAAATATATCCCATTTCCAAATTCTATTTATGCTTCTATTTATATAAGTATTCATGCAAAATCTTATTTTCAATTTCAATCACCTATAATCTCGTTTATAAATCCCTTTATAAATGCTATGTTTACATTCCATAAAAATATCGATGTTAAAACCGATTTCTACTTCTTCATATAATTTCAGACTTATATATCCAATTTATCCAATGATAAATAATTTACTTAATTATTAAAACATTATTTATAAATTAATCTTCTCAAATTATCTGTTAAAACAAATTTCTATTTAATATCCACTTTAAATCCATCTCATCGTAGTTCTTTTATATCTCGCCAGTTTCCTTTTATAATTCTATTTATTTCCCAAATTATTCCTCTTATAATTCTAATTGTTTCCCAAATATTTCTATTTCCATTCTATTTGTTTTACAAATATTTCTATTTCAGTTCTATTTGTTTTATAAATATTTCCTTTTTCAATTCTATTTGTTTTACAAATATTTCTATTTCAATTCTATTTGTTTTACAAATATTTCCTTTTTCAGTTCTATTTGTTTTACAAATATTTCCTTTTTCAGTTCTATTTGTTTTACAAATATTTCCTTTTTCAATATTATTTGTTTTACAAATATTTCCTTTTTCAATTCTATTTGTTTTACAAATATTTCTATTTCAATTCTATTTGTTTTACAAAAATTTCCTTTTTCAATTCTATTTGTTTTACAAATATTTCCTTTTTATAAAATCATTTGATTTTATATAAATATATTTTTATTTTCAATATACACTTTGAAAATTCCCTTTTTACATTTCAGTATTTCTTATGGTATTTAAAATACCAAATAACCGTGTTCAATATCATCCAAACACACATAATAAACAACAGATTATATATCACATCATATATCATAACATATGAAAAAAAAAGTATTATAAATATTGAGGAATCCAGTTGGATCCCTCCAATCGTTCCCCTGCATCCACAGATGTTAAACAATATAAATAACATCAATTTCATTTTAATATGAAATATTCTGATAAACAGAATCAATATATAATTAACGATATATATATAATTATATCTATATTTTTAACCAATTAATTAGCAGTTCATCCAGACAATCAACACACAACAATCAACCATCATTTATCAATTCTAAAAATACGTTATAAAAATATAAATTGAGCAGAGTTAGTGAGTGTTACTCAATTGGACAGTTATCGTCAAATAACGAATAACGATCATTGATTTGGATCAGGCAATTTATTTCGCAATAAATTGTAACGAGCTCCAATTCACACCGAACCAGTTCCATTTTGTAGCACTCGTCCATACGATCCCAACGGATCTGACCATTCGAAACTCTGACATAGTATGATCGAGATATTTAATTTAAAGATTGTACACCATTTAAATTAAATTATAACTTAAAATTTTAAGTTTAATTTTGGCTCACCACTTACCTAAAGCATAAACCCATTTCAATTTCTCAGACCCGCTCTTCCTCTTCTTCCATCGTTCTACAGTAAACAAAAATCCACGGCTATTTCCCGTTCTTTAAGCTCCGCGTTCTCCCTATACAATCCATCGTAATATGCAAGGTCTGATCAAAACTCCTCTCCTCGAGCTCTTCCTCCCCGTCCCATTTAAATGAAGCTCAAACCACCCCTTTAATTCGTGTCATTCAGTTCTTCACAAGCAAGCTAAGTGTAGTCGCAACATTTCACTCTTTCGAATTCACCAGAAAATCACTTATAAACTCAAAACTACCATACGATCATCACTACAACCTCCAATTCGAGAATTCCATCTTCAATTCTCACCCAAAAATCAACCTAGCTCATGCGCTGCTTTTAGACAGCGAACACTACTGGGTTCGAACCCCAGGAAAACAAGACAACAATGAAGAGAAATGCTTGAGCATTTCAAACATATGTTTCAAGAATTATGGAAATTTCCATGATTTGTTTCGATGTTTCAAAGTATCAAACCCTTTTTAATTTTTTACTGAACGGTATTTCTTTGGAGGCATATAGGCAGTTGACTAATGGAGGAAATAGTCTAGGTTTAGTAAAGGGGTAAGGGTATTTAAAGGAGATAAATAATGATTTTCTATTCATTATTTTATTTATTTTTATTATAACGTTGTTTGTATTTGTCATTAAAAATCCCTGTGATCACATGCAACATTCAAATTCGACAAAAATGGACATACAGCTACAGTTTGACATTACAGACCCAACGAAACTTGTTTCGTCGAATTCCGACTCCGTTTGCTCGCATAGCTTATTTTTAAAGTCAAATTATTGACTATTTTTCACATTAAAATTCCATACAGCCACATACTGACTCCAAAAATCACGAAAATTGAAATCTAACAATAATTTAATATTCCAGATCCAACAAATCTAGTTTCATCAAAAGCAGAGGTCGTTTGTAAAAGTGGCTATTTTTAAAGCTCTAAATAAACTCGTTTAAATATTAATATATTTAAAAACAATTTAATTTAATATTAATAAATTAATATTATTGTGTATATATATTCACATACAATATCATATAACTCCAAAATAAATATATCCGAATTTATAACTCGATATTTCAAAATTCTGTAACGACCCGGAAATTTTGAACCAATTAATTTTTTTTAAATTAGCTAAAATAGTGGATTTAAAATAAATATTTTAAATAATAGCAAGGAAAAGTGAGTTTGAATCGACGTTTGAAAAAAAATATAGTTACTTTAAATTATAAACAAGGCCTGAAATGGCGCGGTAGTTTCAAAATTTGAATTCAAACTTCGACGTACTGTACCGGGTGCAAAACAAAACGGATTTGAGTGAAACCAAAAATATTTAAATCTGTTAGTGAATACCTTTCTAACGAATCTGAAAAATCAAAGTTTCATAGCGGAAAGCAAAAGTTATGGCCAAATGAACTTTCAGAAAGGTAGCTATGGAATTTATATAGCCCGTGAAAATGGCCATTTTGCAAATGACCTCGGAATTCGACGAAACCACTTTTGTTGGATCCGGGATATTAAACTATTGCTAGATTTAAAATTTCATAATTTCTGAAGTTAATATGTGAGCGTAGCAAAGGAAAATGTGTTTGGTCGATTTCTATTAAATTGGATCGACCAGAAAAGGGCCATTTTTCAAACGGTATCAGAATTCGACGAAACTAGTTTTGTTGGGACCGTATCGTCAAAACATAGCTAGATTTATTTTTCTGGAATTTTTCGAATTAGTTTGTGGCCCTGGCAAATTGAAATGTACGTTCAAATCGAATATTGAATGTTATATATTTTAAATTGAAGGAAAACTGACTGAAACAGTCGAATGGGCCTTCGAAACATATCCCATTGTGTTCAGAATGGGAGTAAAACGCTAGGGACGACAGTCATTGGGTTTGGATTGGGGTTCGTGTGTGAAAGGGGTATTTTCGAAATTTAAAAATATATAAATAAATGGAAAAATCTCATTGGCCCATACGATTTTCTCTCTCCTCGACACGAGCAGATCTGAAGGCGGAAACCCCTTCAATCCTTTCCTCCCCGATTCCTCCTCCTACAAGCAAAATTACACCTTCCTCCTGTTGGGGATTTTGTAGCACTCTGCGAGATCTCCAAATCCATACCAATTGCTGAATTTTTCGTTGAGAGGATTGTTCGAACCAACCTCCTGAAGTTGCTCCGTTCGCGCCTCGATTCCGCCGCCCCTGCTGCGTCGAGCTCCTCCCCTTTCTAGGCGCAGGCGCGCTTCTTCAGCCCTGACGCTGTGGCGCAGGCCGATCGGCCCCTAGTTGCGCGGATTTCGAGAAAGGTGAAAACCTCGTTTTGAACCATATTGAAAGGTATACGACTTTGTTTATTTTCAATTGTTTTAACACCTTTAAACCGTTGCAAACTTTGAAAAATCATATCTTTTTCATGTGTTGACGAAATTCAATGAAACAAGAGACAGTGGACTCGTGTGGATGTCTTCTACATTTTAGAAGAGACCGCATATTTTTCTGAGCCTTCTGCTATTTTTGCTGGAGTGGAACCCAATGTGAGATTTCTAATTTATAAACGATATGGAAAACGACGATGTATAAATTATATAGTCGATGTATGGGTTATACAAGCATTGTACATCTCATGTATAAGCGTTGTATAAGTTGTACGTTCGATGTATAAGTTATATATGCGTTGTAAAAATTATATATGTGTTGAAATAGAAGTGAAATGCTATATATAAATATATATATATTCATATGTATATATATATACATATATATACATATATATATATATACATATATATATACATATATATATACATATATATATATATATACGTCCCTCGTCCACAAACCATGGACGATATTTATTGGTTGTGATTGGTGTGAAAATTGATTGATAGCGAATGGTTGATTGAAATTGTTTGTGGTTAGAATTGATTGATTGTGGTTGAAAAATACCCGTTTGTGGTTGAGAAATATTTGGTTGAAACCACATAGAAATGAAAAAAAATATACATGCCGCCTGCGTGCGAACTAGATGCATGATTCCCCATTGTCAAAAGCTGCGAGGCTTTAAGGTAGAGCGAGGAGTCGTACTAGGGACGGTCCCGGTTTTAACTACCCTGCCGTTATGCTGCCGAAATTTTGAATAATATTCATGTGTTAGAATTATTTTCATGTGTTGAAACTATATTCGTGTGTTGAATAGAAATTCATTTATTGAACGACATTCATGTTTTGAAATAAATAGTTTTGCAATAAAAATCACATTTTACTCTATATATACAAACTATAGAAAACCTTCATGTGTTGAATCGAAATTCATTCGTTGAATAGAAATTCATGTGTTGAATGGTATTTGTGTTTTAAATATAAAAATCACATTTTACTCTATATATACAAACTATAGAAAACCTTCATGTGTTGAATCGAAATTCATTTGTTGAATTGAAATTCATGTGTTGAATGGTATTCGTATTTTGAAAGAAATTGTTTTATAATAAAAATCCTATTTTTATCATCAATATGAACTATATAAAATAATCTTGTTTTGAAATAAATCGTTTTATAAAAAAAAATCCTATTTTTATCACCTATATTAACTATATAAAATAGTCGAGTTTTGAAATAAATGGTTTTACATTAAAAATCACATTTTTATTATATGCATGAATTGTTTAAAATAGTGAAGTGTTGAAATAGAAGAGAGTTAGATAAAAATATCATTTTTATCAAATGTATGAAAACCATATAGTTCTGAAATCGAAGAATCGATATATATATATATAACAGAATTGAAATATATCGAATAACGAAGCTGCAGTTCGTATTTTGAAACCGTGATTTCAAACGATTAGTGTGGGAGATCCGACAATCGGATTTTTCCGAAACCGCAACCGTTGGGTTCGCTTTGGAAATATCTTTCCAACGGCACCAACTTTGTAAAAATCCAACGGTTGGATTGTTTGGAATGTTTAATTCCAATCTGAAGAAAAACAGCGCCAGAATCGATTATATTTATATATATATATATATATATATAAATATAATTATATTAAATCGAATAACGAAGCTGTAGTTCGTATTTTGAAATCGAAACTTCAAACGATTATACCGGGAGATCCGACCATCAGATTTTCCCAAAACTGGAACCGTTGGATTCATTTTGAAAAGATCTTTCTAATGATGTAAATTTTGAGAAGATCCAATGGTTAGATTTTCAGATATGTGTAAATCAAATCTGGAGAGAAACAGCGCCACGGCCGCGTTATGGCCCGAAGCGTCGTTTGAATAAATTGGCTATTTTAAAATAAATAAAAATAGCGATAAATCATTATAAAATATTATAAACGATATGGATGTGAAGTTTAGAAATTAACTGAGGGTTAGCTAAGTCGAATGGTTTCCTGGATTTTGATCTGATGTTGGTTTCGGCCTTCGGGGTTAATATTTGGGAACTCGTTCTCTTACTGATTGACGGTTAGTGACTAATGAATTGAAATGATGCGTATGTTGTGTTTGTGTAGCACTTATTTATTATATACGCGAGTTGCTTAGAAAGACCGAGTTTATCCCATTCTGAATAACTAAATCGACGATAAGAAATCGAAGATGAAGACGGTGGTTGAAGACCGGAAATCTTCACCTTGTTTGGATGGTAACTGATGTCCTGATTGGGAGGCATCCCGAAATATGGATAATGAGTGGTGATCGTCTAGACGTACGTGGAGGTCGATGGGTTTGTGAGGTATATAGTGCCTCCGGTTTCGTTCCGACCCAGAGTGGACTTGTAAATGGATTGTGTGTCGGACATTGGAATTTGTTCTATGTGATTGATAGCAATCAGTTGCATGGTGTGAATTGCCTATGTGACATGCTAAGATGCAGTGATCAGGGCTTCTGTTGAAAAGCAAAGTCTTGCGATTGATGATCAAAGCACGGCCTGTGTGGCGTAGCTTTATGTATAATGTGAATTCGTGAGCCTCACACCCTGGTATGAACCAGAAACGGGAGGAGGACCTCAGGGAGGGCATGCGTTTCTTCCTAGCTAGGAGTTGTGTCAGTGTTTTTACACGGCCTGACATTTTACTTATGTGGATGATGGATAGCGAGGCGCCTCGGTTATATCAGTCGATCCGGGAGCGATGGAGTCATTCGTTGGCTCATTTACGCCCCATAGGGCGGGGAAACGTATTGTTCAGGCATAATAATCCACATCGGTGGACCGACCCTGACGATCCAAGGGGCAGTTGCGGATGTTCCTGAGGCTCGGGCTAGGCAGTCTCTAATTCGGTAAGAACTATCTTTTGCCTTGGTTCATGACGGAAATCCAATTTCCAAATACGTGACTTTGCGGTTTTGAGTGTGTATATATATGGCGACATGATATATGGTACCCATGTCGTCTATGATTGATAGTTATGATTTGAAATTGTTTTTGAAACATATAAACACTAGTAATAATATCAAATGCTTTTGTTTTATTCGTATCAAGCATATTTTGGCCATTATAAGGTAAAACTCTATCCTCCGGTTTGCGTTGCATTATGTGATGGGAACTGAGTCTTATAATGGCTTCATTTTTATAAAAAGCATTGCGATGTTTAAAAGAATTAGTTGTTTTAAAGCACTGGCGATCCGATGGAGTAAACCCGTTCCACGAAAGTGGCGTGGTCCTGTGATTAGCCATATTTTAAATGTGTTGAGTAGATTTCTCATACCAGTCCCATGACTGACTCGTAGTTTGTTTCACTTTCAAACCCGGGTGCCCCTTTTTCTACACGGGCAGCTTTGTATTCAGGTTTAGCTGGCTCTTTCTGGATAGCTGGAGCTGAAGATGGATTCTATTCTTTATCTCTTTTTATGTTGTTCAGCTCCTGTTGTACATATTATGTTTGTTTTCCGCTGTAGACATTTATGTATAGCTGAACTGTATTTTTACAAAGTATGATCCTATATACTGTGTAACTCTGATGATTACGTTTATCCAGTATCTTCTATTGTTCATTATCTGGTGTATTTATTTATTTCTGTTCTGTTGTTATCTGTTTATGTGTGATATTCCAAGGATTACCCTTGCCGCCGTCAGTACGGGGTTTGGGGTCATCTCATTTTGGTATCAGAGCTTGGGTTAAGCTTAGTTCTGGAATATAACATATTAGCGAACTCGTTAGAAATAGAACCAGTAGTGTTCTAGGACGGGTAACTCATTACAGATAGGATCGGCAATATCCTAGTATGAGTATAGCAGAATCAGAACAACTCGTTAGAGATGAGCTCAGAAGTGCCCCAGAACGAGTCGAGAGTTATATGTTTTTAAATAACGTATTTGTGATTATATATATAGTCTAGTTTTAGAAATATGATTTTTGAATATATAAAAGATATATATTTGAAAAGTTAAAAAGTTAAAAACAAATTGCTTGTTGTTTGCATTGTGTGATAGTAAATTGGATTAATTAAATTATTGAAACGATAGTTAATTTAATTAATAAGAGAATAAAGGTAGAATTTATTAAATTGAGTCACACATGGAACTGATATGAAAATAGATAGAAATATATATACATGTGCATTATATATGTTTGAACAGGTAAATGGATAGCTGTTGAGTAAA
Source organism: Allium sativum (assembly GCA_030737875.1). NCBI lineage: Eukaryota > Viridiplantae > Streptophyta > Magnoliopsida > Asparagales > Amaryllidaceae > Allium > Allium sativum. The sequence goes on from JASFAX010003770.1 coordinate 15,679, forward strand.
GAAATTATTTGCGTGCCCGACAAATAGGTAAACCTTAATGAGTTGGATGCGAAATATTATTATATCAACTCCTGTGAATGCCATTGGATGCGGAGTGCTGGTTGTTCTGTGTGAAATAATAAACATCGCCATAGGATAGTAACAATTAATTTTGAACTACACTGCATGGCATACTTCTGAAGATAGGCATACTTCATCATATACCACATAAGCATTTGGAGCTTGTGTGGCGAGGTGGAAGATTTACCATACGAGCGAGAGGCTTGTATGGCGATGACTATATTTTACAGGTTGAACTGATGACTGATATGGACTATTTAAAATGTAACGATAAATTGCTAGATTAATAAAAGCCCCACACGGGTCTGGAGTTGACAATAATCACGTCTCTCTAGTCATTAGATATGGCACATGGATTATTTATTTCCCACACGGGACGAGGTGACGAGGATTTATCCTCTGGAGCAATTAAAATACACACTCCCTCAGGCTTTGATAGGGTGACGAGAATTTATTCTATGGAGTTATTATCTATATACGCTCCCATGTAAACACCAGAATATATCACTATAAATACGTGTATGCTTATTAGGATTTATTGGGTACCTAATATAGCCCAATAAATTTCCAAACCCCGCCCTGTAAAAAGGAGCTTATGGCGAATTTTTTCAAAAATTCCGGGTGTTAGCCAAATTTTTGAAGAATTTGAAAATTCTCAGAAACTAAAAAGTTGGAGAATGGAAGCCAGATTGAACGTAGAGTTGATTAATCAAACCACTTTCGACTTTGTTCCTTTTCGGGGACAAAAAGTTTTAAGTGGGGGAGATTGTAACGACTCGGAAAATTTGAACCAATTTTAAAATTTTAAATTGGCTAAAATAGTGGATTTTAAATATTTAAAATAAATATTTTAAATAATAGCAAGGAAAAGTGAGTTTGAATCGACGTTTGATAGTTACTTTAAATTATAAACAAGTCCTGAAATGGCGCGGTAGTTTTAAAATTTGAATTCAAACTTCGACGGACTGTACCGAGTGCAAAACAAAACAGATTTGAGTGAAACCAAAAATATTTAAATCTGTTAGTGAATACCATTCTAACGAATCTGAAAAATCGAAGTTTCATAGCGGAAAGCAAAAGTTATGGCCAAATGAATTTTCAGAAAGGCCGCTATGGAATTTATATAGCCCGTGAAAATGGCCATTTTGCAAACGACCTCAGAATTCGACGAAACCATTTTTGTTGGATCCGGGATGTTAAACTATTGCTAGGTTTCAAATTTCATATTTTTTGAAGTTAATATGTGAGCGTGGCAAAGGAAAATGTGTTTGGTCAATTTCTATTAAATTGGATCGACCAGAAAAGGGACATTTTTCCAAATGGTCTCAGAATTCGACGAAACTAGTTTTGTTGGGACCGTATCATCAAAACATAGCTAGATTTATTTTTCTGGAATTTTTCGAATTAGTTTGTGGCCCTGGCAAATTGAAATGTACGTTCAAATCGAATATTGAATGTTATATATTTTAAATTGAAGGAAAATTGACTAAAACAGCCGAATGGGCCTTCGAAACATATCCCATTATGTTCGGAATGGGGGTAAAATGCTAGGGACGATAGTCGTTGGGTTTGGATTGGGGTTCGTGTGTGAAAGGGGGTATTTTCGAAATTTAAAAATATATAAATAAATGGAAAAATCTCATTGGCCCATACGATTTTCTCTCTCCCCGACCCAAGCAGATCTAAAGGCGGAAACCCCTTCAATCCTTTCCTCCCTGATTCCTCCTCCTACAAGCGAAATTACACCTTCCTCCCGTTGAGATTTTGTAGCACTTTGCGAGATCTCCAAATCCATACCAATTGCTGAATTTTTCGTTGAGTGGATTGTTCGAACCAACCTCATGAAGTTGCTCCGTTCGTGCCTCGATTGCGCCGCCCCTGCTGCGTCGAACTCCTCCCCCTTCCAGGCGCAGGTGCGCCTCTCCAACCCCGATGCTGTGGCGCAGGCCGATCGGCCCCTAGTTGCGCGGATTTCGAGAAAGGTGAAAACCTAGTTTTGAACCATATTGAAAGGTATACGACTTTGTTTATTTTCAACTGTTTTAACACCTTTAAACCGTTGCAAACTTTGAAAAATCATATCTTTTTCATGTGTTGACGAAATTCAGTGAAACAAGAGACAGTGGACTCGTGTGGTCGTCTTCTACATTTTAGAAGAGACCGCATATTTTTCTGAGCCTTCTGCTATTTTTGGTGGAGTGGAACCCAATGTGAGATTTCTAATTTATAAACGATATGGAAAACGACGATGTATAAATTATATAGTCGATATATGGGTTATACAAGCGTTGTACACCTCATGTATAAGCGCTGTCTAAGTTGTATGTTCGATGTATAAGTTATATATGCGTTGTAAAAATTATATATGTGTTGAAATAGAAGTGAAATGCTATATATATATATATATATATATATATATATGCCCCTCGTCCACAAACCATGGACGATATTTATTGGTTGTGATTGGTGTGAAAATTGATTGATAGCGAGTGGTTGATTGAAATTGTTTGTGGTTAGAATTGATTGATTGTGGTTGAAAAATACCCGTTTGTGGTTTAGAAATATTTGGTTGAAACCACATAGGAATAGTTTGTGGAAATGAAAAAAAATATACATGCCGCCTTCGTGCGAACTATATGCATGATTCCCCATTGTCAAAAGCTGCGAGGCTTTAAGGTAGAGCGAGGAGCCGTACTAGGGACGGTCCCGGTTTTAACTACCCTACCGTTATGCTGCCGAAATTTTGAGTAATATTCATGTGTTAGAATTATTTTCATGTGTTGAAACTATATTCGTGTGTTGAATAGAAATTCATTTATTGAACGACATTCATGTTTTGAAATAAATAGTTTGGCAATAAAAATCACATTTTACTCTATATTTACAAACTATAAAAAAACCTTCATGTGTTGAATCGAAATTCATTCGTTGAATAGAAATTCATGTGTTGAATAGTATTCGTGTTTTAAATATAAAAATCACATTTTACTCTATATATACAAACTATAGAAAACCTTCATGTGTTGAATCGAAATTCATTTGTTGAATTGAAATTCATGTGTTAAATGGTATTCGTATTTTGAAAGAAATTGTTTTATAATAAAAATCCTATTTTTATCATCAATATGAACTATATAAAATAATCTTGTTTTGAAATAAATCGTTTTATAATAAAAATCCTATTTTTATCACCTATATTAACTATATAAAATAGTCGAGTTTTGAAATAAATGGTTTTACATTAAAAATCACATTTTTATTATATACATGAATTGTTAAAAATAGTGAAGTGTTGAAATAGAAGACAGTTAGATAAAAATATCATTTTTATCAAATGTATGAAAACCATATAGTTTTGAGATCGAAGAATCGATATATATATATATATATAGAGAGAGAGAATTGAAATATATCGAATAACGAAGCTGCAGTTCGTATTTTGAAACCGTGATTTCAAACGATTAGTGCAGGAGATCCGACCATCGGATTTTCCCGAAACCGCAACCGTTGGGTTCGCTTTGGAAATATCTTTCCAACGGCACCAATTTGTAAAAATCCAACGGTTGGATTGTCTGGAATGTTTAATTCCAATCTAAAGAAAAACAGCGCCAGAATCGATTATATTTATATATATAAAAAAATATAATTATATTAAATCGAATAACGACGCTGCAGTTCGTATTTTGAAATCGAAACTTCAAACGATTATACCGGGAGATCCGACCGTCGGATTTTCCCGAAACTAGAACCGTTGGATTCGTTTTGAAAAGATCTTTCTAATGATGTAAATTTTGAGAAGATCCAATGGTTAGATTTTCATATATGTGTAAATCAAATCTGAAGAAAAACAGCGCCACGGCCGCGTTATGGCCCGAAGCGTCGTTTGAATAAATTGGCTATTTTAAAATAAATTAAAATAGCGATAAATCGTAATAAAATATTATAAACGATATGGATGTGAAGTTTAGAAATTAACTGAAGGTTAGCTAAGTCGAATGGTTTCCTGGATTTTGATCTGATGTTGGTTTCGGCCTTCGGGGTTAATATTTGGGAAATCGTTCTCTTACTGATTGACGGTTAGTGACTAATGAATTGAAATGATGCGTATGTTGTGTTTATGTAGCACTTGTTTATTATATACGCGAGTTGCTCAGAAAGACCGAGTTTATCCCATTCTGAATAACTGAATCGACGATAAGAAATCGAAGATGAAGACGGTGGTTGAAGACCGGAAATCTTCACCTCGTTTGGATGGTAACTGATGTCCTGATTGGGAGGCATCCCGAAATATGGATAATGAGTGGTGATCGTCCAGACGTACGTGGAGGTAGATGGGTTTGCGAGGTATATAGTGCCTCTGGTTTCGTTCCGACCCAGAACGGACTTGTAAATGGATTGTGTGTCGGACATTGGAATTTATTCTATGTGATTGATAGCCATCAGTTGCATGGTGTGAATTGCCTATGTGACATGCTAAGATGCAGTGATCAGGGCTTCTGTTGAAAAGCAAAGTCTTGCGATTGATGATCAAAGCACCGCCTGTGTGGCGTAGCTTTTTGTATAACGTGAATTCGCGAGCCTCACACCCCGGTATGAACCAGAAACGGGAGGAGGACCTCAAGGAGGGCATGCGTTTCTTCCTAGCTAGGAGTTGTGTCAGTGTTTTTACACGGCCTGACATTTTACTTATGTGGATGATGGATAGCGAGGCGCCTCAGTTATATCGGTCGATCCGGGACCGATGGAGTCATTCGTTGGCTCATTTACACCCCATAGGGCGGGGAAACGTATTGTTCAAGCATAATAATCCACATCGGTGGACCGGCCCTGACGATCTAAGTGGCAGTTGCGGCTGTTCCTAAGGCTCGGGCTAGGCAGTCTCGAATTCGGTAAGGACTATCTTTTGCCTTGGTTCATGACGGAAATCCAATTTCCAAATACGTGACTGTGCGGTTTTGAGTCTATATATATATATATATATGGCGACATGATATATGGTACCCATGTCGTCTATGATTGATAGTTATGATTTGAAATTGTTTTGGAAACATATAAACACTAGTAATAATATCAAATGCTTTTGTTTTATTCGTATCAAGCATATTTTGGCCATTATAAGGTAAAACTCTATCCTCCCGTTTGCGTTGCATTGTGTGATGGGAACTGAGTCTTATAATGGCTTCATTTTTATAAAAAGCATTGCGATGTTTAAAAGAATTAGTTGTTTTAAAGCACTGGCGATCTGATGGAGTAAACCCGTTCCACGAAAGTGGCGTGGTCCTGTGATTAGCCATATTTTAAATGTGTTGAGTAGATTTCTCATACCAGTCCCATGACTGACTCGTAGTTTGTTTCACTTTCAAACTCGGGTGCCCCTTTTTCTACATGGGCAGCCTCGTATTCAGGTTTAGCTGGCTCTTTCTGGATAGCTGGAGCTGAAGATGGATTCTATTCTTTATCTCTTTTTATGCTGTTTAGCTCCTGTTGTACATACTATGTTTGATTTCCGCTGTAGACATTTATGTATAGCTGAACTGTATTTTTACTAAGTATGATCCTGTATACTGTGTAATTCTGATGATTACGTTTATCCAGTATCTTCTATTATTCATTATCTAGTGTATTTATTTATTTCTGTTCTGCTGTTATCTGTTTATATGTTATATTCCAAGGATTACCCTTGTCGCCATCAATACGGGGTTTGGGGTCGTCTCAAATTCCAAGTTATATCTATATTCGATTTATATTTAAATCCTTTTATAAATCGTTATAAATTCTAAATGAATTCCATAGCGACTACTTGAAAATTTGATTTGGACATAACTCATAATCTACACAACGAAATCTCCATTTTTCTACTCCATTAGAAGAATATCGTCAAAAGATTCGAACGTTTCTTGTTTCACAGCACTCCGACTTAAAACGGATTCTATATATTCAACTGAAGTTCAAAACTCAATATTACGAACTGCCGCGCCATTACGTACTCGATTTAAATTATATTATAATTATACGTTCAAACTTCATTTAAATAATAAATTTGTTATTATAATTCAATTCTAAACTGAATTAAATCAGTTAAAGGATTCAATTTACACAATATTGTGAATTCTATTATTTCCAATTATTTCGGAAATTAAATACATTATTATATTATTTATAATAATTAAATATTATTTAATTGAATGACCATTTAAATCTCTAAATGACTATTTAAATAATTAAGTAAATAAATTATTATGCCGTAAAAGTACGAGACATTACATTCTTCCTCCCTTAAAATAATTTCGTCCTTGAAATTGCTAAGGTAGAAAACAAACCCTATTAACTAGGTTAAAAACTATTTGTTTGCTTCTCAACTTCAGTTTTAACTGAACCGGTTTATTTCAACTAAAATATTAAATTATTTCTATTAACGAATATTTTCAAAAATCCTGAAAATTTTCTAACACCCAAAATTTTCTAAAAATTTCTTCAGCGTCTCCTTTGTATGGCTCAATCTATACAACTACAACTCGCATCTCTAGGCCTTCTCCAACCCAAAAAAATTAATATCAAATAGCCAAGCGACTTGCTAAATCGGCTCATAAATCACCAAACTCATATATAAATAAACTTGTACATTTTTGTCGGGCATATAATTATATCCTTTCCATCTGCTACCAATTCAGCATATACCTAGCTCCCAATCAAACTCCAATCAATTTTATCATTAAACCCACTCATTCGCTTATATCCAAGTCGAATTCAATTTCAAATTCAAGTTTCATTCTTGATTTTCAAATTCTTAACTCATTAATTCAACTTACTTAACCTCGTTAAGTTCCATCCACATATTTCATTAACTAATTAATTCCTCTAATAAGTTATCTTCATCCCGAAATCACAATTCTGATTTGTATTTCAAAAATCAATCCATTTACTCAACCGAGTCCAATTATACACCAAATTCCAAGTTTGCTCGATATTACTCCATTTCAATGCAGTTTCCACTTTACTGACTTTAACTCAACTTCAATTTGTTTTCAAAATCCATTTTTAATTTGTTTTAATTCAAACAATCTGTTTCTAGGAGTTTTTAAACAGCTTAGCTTTTCAAAAATCCAATATTCCTTTTCGGAAATCAAAACCACTTGTTTTCTCAAAACATTTCAAAAAACTGTATATATGGTAGCAATTCGTCACTTAGAACTCGAAAATCAATACTAATGATGTGGCCAGCACCATCAGAGTTATTTCCCAGCGACCGAAGTGAGTTCAATACTATATCACCTTTCAAAACTCATATTTAAAAAAAATCTTTTTGAAATCAATTCAAAATACCATAAATGATGCTTGTAAGACAATTTAAAATATCCCTAGATTTTTATATACTGTGTCGGTTTATCGTATTCAAGTGTTTAGAAACTCCAATCGATACAGTGGATCAAACTGATCGACCAGAACTCATAAAAAACTCAACCAACAAATCCCCACAATATAAAACAATTTTTATAAAATCTACAAATAAGCTTTCTCATATATATACACTCAAACTCAATCTAGGGCAATACTAACCCCATCTCTACTGAGTCACGCCACAGAGCCAAGGTAATCGCTTAACCTTCAGCTCGGATATCACTGTAACGAACCAGGATTTTCAACCCATAAAATCGACATAAAACTCATGTCAACTATTCCAGAATCGCACATTCCAGATCATTAATAGAAAGAAGTTAGAGGGTGAGAATAGATAAAATAGAAAATTAGAATAGAAGAAGGAAAAGAACATAGATAAAATGCTAGAGTAACACGAATCTCACAGCGGAACGAATAAAATATACTATATAACATAACTTTGAAATGCCAATCTGTACTTGAATGTACAGATCATTAACAAAGTACAACACTTTGAACACAACGGAAATAAACAATTGTTATATAATCCTGAAACCTCCTACTCCAAGCTCTCAGTATATCTGTAAAATCCCGACTACTTGACTTCCCGTACAAAATTTGGGTGCCCAAGAGTTTAGGGAAATCAAAAAAAACAAACTCTGGATCAGTGATGGGGCTGGTGTGAGTAATCGCTTTAAAAACAATTTAGGAAAATAAGCGATATCTCATAAGACCACGCCGTATAACACGAAACAAGTTTTTCCCTTATGAGAATCCAAAACACTTGATTTAACATTCAAGATCCTTTTGCAAGAAATGATAATCTTTATACCAAAACTCTTTTGATATTATAATAGTGTCTATCAACCACAACTAAATAATCATTAGCAGAACGCTTTCATCTCACGTTCCACATACATAATATATAATCAATAATAGTGGGCGCTTATTGGGTAATGGATTCCAACTGGCAAGGTATGGGACCACCTTCTGATAGTGTATCTCTAGAGATGAATACACCGGGTTCAACAAGAACATCTTGTAACCTAGGCTAAACATAACCGGTCACTCATTTCGCTTGAGTGTACTGAGTGTATTATCACCAGCGGTTGGGATCAGCAACCGTTTCCCGAAAGGGAAAGCATAGAAATAGTTTAAAGAATCAAATGGATTTTCTCTAGATTAGGTGACAATACACCCTAATGGTATCTTACCACTTAGCCATGCGACCTACCCGATTTATACAATTTCTCGGTTGTGGGGCTAGAGGACATAACGTACGGATCACCTTTATTTACTTTGAATGTCACATCGTCATACCCGCTAAATAACAAATTTATTTCCCTAAAAATACCACGGGTATACAACTAAGAAAAATGAATTCCTCCACCACCAAACATAAATACGTTTGAAGAGATCAACTTACGCGATCTGTTAAATATACTCTGTTAGACATTCTTCCATACAGGTTGTCCTGGGTCAAGGCAAACCAAAGGCACTATTCTATAAACCTGTAACACCCCAGATTTTTGAATAATCGAATTAACTAAATTAAAGAATAATTAATATCCGACATGAGAATTAAGGGAAATGGGTTGCCCCATTGTGTTCGTCTCAGAATTCTAGTTGAGATAGAGTCTGAGTTTGCGGGAAACGGATATCGGATGAAGGAAATATGGATGAACGAAGTTAGGTGGCAAAAGAAGAAGAGAAATAGATTGCACTGGCGCACTTGGGAAGTGCGCCAGTACAAATTTGCACTGGTGCACCTGCCAAGTGCGCCCAGGCCGAGCAGCAGGTCTGCACAGCTTTCTGGTTCAGTCTGATCCGTGTTGTGACTCATTGCTGAGTCCTTTCTGACTCCTTGCTGAGTCATTAGGGCTGAGGTGTCACCCTATCCCGACTGAATGGTTTTGATTAACCCTAAGATCATCCGACGGCTATAATTAAATTAAAATTCTATATAAACATGGGTAGACTCAAACCCTAAATCAAAATAAAAACTGAAACTATGGCCGTCATGCTGTCATCTTGTAACCTAGAGTAGCCGCCACCAATTAGAGGGGAAGAACAGCTAATCAATTCAGTTCTATTCAACATTAATCTAAACAACAACGAATCTACTACAAAGGCGAGCTTAATCAAATTCAAAACTCAGATTTCAGAACGCAAGACCTTCTTCTTGTGAGTTCAATTTCTTTAATAAAATAATTAGCAATTTAATTGGAATAAGTTATGATGTGGATTATTTGGATACGATGTGAATTATTGACCGCATTTTATAATTATGTTGAAAAACTGTGACGTTATCATACATGTTGTAAATTCTATGATGTTATGTTTTGATCATCTAGGTTGTAAAGTTATGATGCTACCATCTATGTTGTAATTCTATGATTGGCTTATGTATAATTAAATCATCATGTTGTTCATATGCTAGTTTGGTTATGTTGATTCATATGATAAATCATAAGTATGTATGCAAGTTTAGATTTTGATTTAGACATGATTCATATGCAAGTTGGGGAAAATTTTATGTGACCTTACATGTTTCATGACATCTAGTTTATGTAAAAAAAATTGATCTCAAGTTAGGCTATGACATATGTGAGTTCTATGATAAATTCTACATGCTAGTTTACATGTTTAGATGTAAGTTTACACCATTGTTATGTTGCATAAATCACATATGCAAGTTTATATAAATATATGAGTTTGGAATATGAATCATGTTATGCAAGATTGTGGTTATTGCCTATGCAATTTTACACCTTTAGATGTAGATCCATGACATACATGATTTATGCAAGTTTGTGACCATTATCTAAACAAGTTCACACCTTTAGAATTGGATCTATGACATATGTAGTTTTATGCAAGTTATAACTTTGGCCTATGCAAGTTTTAGATGTAGAACATCATTCACACATGCAAGTTCACCCCTTATGTTTAGATCTAGTTTTATTTCTGTGTATGTTGTGATGTTTTCTCTTTATTCTATGAGTTAGACTATTCAAGTCTAATAAACGAACGACCGTACAACATGGGGTAAGGGGATAATATTAAAAGATTTAATATTGAGAACTGGCATAAATGCCTTAAATGGCATAAAATAAACTTGTGATGAAGTTGGTATGATTTTGCATACCATAAATAGATAGACATAATTGAGTCAATTATGGACATCATTAAATCTGGAATTGATTGATAATTTGAATCGGGAAAGTAATTCAAATTGGGGAATGATTAATTAGGAGTAATTAATCGTCTAAGACACGAGGTTAGGCTCTTTTGTGGTGTAAGACTACCTGGAACCGCCCGACAAATCCCGCTGCCACAAATGTCAGCTAATGTGGGAGGTCTTAGGCATAAATTAAATACGTAACAATTGTAAAGACACGAGGTTAGGCTCGTTTGTGGTGTAAGACTGCCCGGACCCGCCCGGCAAATGCAGCTGACACAAATGCCAGTCTAATATGAGAGGGCTTTATGAAGTTACGGTCTTAATGAATTAAGAAACACTTAACCAGATAAACATGTAGTGGGACATGAGGGGGTTAAGTGGGTGCCTTGGGTGGCATGTGGAATCTAGTGGGTGCCTTGGGTGGCATTTGAAATACGATTAGAAACACTTAACCAAAATTGAAACATGTAAGTGAACATGAATAAGAAGAGGGTTAAGTGGGATGTACTAGAGGTGACCAAGCTTAGGTGGATAGCTTGTGTCAAGTAATGGGGCCCATTTCAACCAGTAACCCATACGTATCTTTGTGGGCTCGACCCAAGTTGAGGACGGGACACGCATACTGGGCTTGACTGTAAGAGGCCAAACCGGGTTAGCGGTGGCAATGCAAGTCCAACGGGTTCATATGCGTGTGTGGACCCAGGCTGGTAGGTAAGACGTTGTTGCATCGTGTAGGTATAAGCCGTGCAGTATTGATGGTATCGGGTTGCCACTTTGGGGAGTGATACACCCCACTATGGGGCCAGCGCGGGTATCTACGAGTTAGGGAGCCGATCGTTTGGGGGTAGTGGGTACACCTAGTGGAGATAGGGGCAGGCGACACCTATGAAGGCAACTAGGGGTGCACGAAACTACCATTATCATATTTAAGTTCTGTAGGCGGGATCAACCATAGGGTGACTAGTGGTGGTGCAGTATAGTAATTGTCTTATAGTGGTTAGGTGCGCTTTAACGTTATCTTGGTTCAACCTTATTTCCTTATTTACTCTGTCTTACTCAAATTGTTCACAGTCATTTCCTTATTTTCCAACTTATGCCATAGCCTAGTTATTTTGGTAATTGTATTGTTAAAGTTATCGCACTCGCCAGACTTTATGTCTGACCCCCTTTGTTTCCTCCTCTTTTCTTCATCCCCCCCCCCCCAAGGTGCTCAGGTTGGAACTAGCACCAGTGGAGCTTGATTTTGGACAGCTATATCTCTGCTTTTAGAAGATTGCTTGGATCGCTGAAGTAAAGTTCAGTCTATCTTATTTATGGCTATTTTGTGTTGGGGATTATGTCTTTCAATTTGTATACTTTGAGTTGGTCAAGATGGAAATTATGTGCTTTGACTATGGTTTTTGATGATGTAATCAAACTTGTATTTTCCGCTGCAATGAAATAAAGTTTTAAAGTTTTAGTACTGTTTATATCTGTCTTGTTGTAAAGTTTCTGTTCTATACGCATTTAAAATGCTCCATGAAAGTTAATGCATTCCCTTTGTGAGTGACATTAATGGACGTAGGGTATTACACGTGGTATCAGAGCTGAAGGTTACCAGAACAGATATGAATTTTGAAAAGTGTTTTTGAAAAACAACTTTTATAAAGAAGTGCCTTCAAAAGTATGTTTTAAGGGAAGTATTTTCAAGAGAAAAGCTTATTTTAGAAAGCATAACCCCAAGAGCCATATATCTTTCCTTCGGTTCTTTTGTATTGAATCTTTCCTTTTTCGTTTCAGCATGTCTGGAATTCCCGAGATACCCGAGGGAATAACGATACCAGGATGGTTTAGGAGGTATTTGGAGACTAGGGCCACCACTGCAGGTCCAGCAAATCCTCCTCCTCCTCGTGTCGATACTTTTGCAAAGATATGTAAGGACTTTAGGGCAATGGGTGGAAAACATTTTCATGGGACGGTGACATTTGTTGAAGCTCGTAATTGGCTAAATGAGGTTGAAGAATTGTTTGGGATCTTTGAAATGGATGATGGAAGAAAGGTCCAGTTAGCTGCTTGGTTGATGAAGGATGAGGCCTCGTTTTGGTCGGAGGTCACTAACGGAGAGTGTCCAGTAGATACATGGCCAGACTTCAGGCGGAGGTTTGAAGCAAAATTTCTCTCACGGGCTGAAGAGAATTTATACATGGAAAGGTTTTTGGCATTGAAGCAAGGGAATCTATCGATGAAAGAATACGTCAACAAGTTCAATCAGTTGGCGAGATTTGGCTTGGACTTGGTGAATACTCCGGAAAAGAAGGCCCTGAGATTTGTTAAGGGTTTGAACGAGCCGCTTCATGGGTTAGCTATGACCCACATCCGTATGGGGGCTACCTTTGTGAGACTAGTTGATATGGCGCTTATGCATGAAGAAGAGAAGGGCGCCAATGCTAATAAGGCACCCGAGAAGAAAGGGGATCAAAAGAAACCGCAACAGCAACAACAAAACAAGAAAGGTGGAAAAGGCAACAATGCAAAGGGAAAGAAAAGATGCTTTAACTGTGGGACACCCGGCCGTCTAAGCAAAGATTGTAGGAAGAAAAAGAAGAGTGGTTGTTTCCACTGTGGCGAAGCGGGACATCTAATTAGGGCCAGCCCAAAGAAAGGGAAGAGGGCAGGGTCTAACTCGGGAGGACAGGTGTAGGCTCTTATGGCATCAGGGCAGGCAAGGGGACAAGTTCAGGCTCTCGTGGTTCCACCGCTGCAAGAATGAGGTAGAGAAATTTCCGTTGAAAGTTTAGTTTTTCTGTTTGATCATCCTGTCCGTACTTTATTCGATTCTGGCGCATCACATTCATTTATCTCTACATCATTAGTTGAAACACTGCCCCTAGACACTAGTCTAGTTATAGATCCCTTAGTAGTCTCAAATCCTATTGGTGGTTCATCTCATCTTTCTATGATTTGTCGGGATTTGAGAGTGTTTATCTTGGGCGTTGAGTTTGAATGCAACGCCTTTGTTCTTGGCTTTATGGGGTACGGCTTGATTCTAGGTATGGATTGGCTAACTAGATACGGGGCCATCCTAGATTGTGAAAGAAGGGTAGTTAGATTGTTGACTCGTTTTGGAAAGACCCTTGATATTTCTTATGACCCTAGAGGTCCAGTAATGCTTAGCTACCTAGAATCCCTTGACGCATCCGATGATGATTTACATTCTGTTCGTATAGTTCGTGAATATGTTGATGTCTTCGATGAGGTGAGGGGTTTACCCCCAAAACGTGAGATAGACTTTCGAATATATCTAGTAGATAATGCAAAGCTAGTTGCATTGCCAGTATGCCACATGGCTCCAAGAGAGAGAAGAGAACTTAGTAAGCAAGTGAAAGAATTTCTTGAGAAAGGGTTCATCAAACGTAGTATATCGGAGTGGGGTGCTCCAGTAGTATTTTCCACGAAGGCAGATGGGTCCCTTAGACTTTGTGTGGACTGTACACCCAAGAGGAGGGAATCGGTTGGTGATCATCCAGACGTACTTGGAGATCGATGGATATGCGAGGAATAAGGTTCCTCCGGTTTCGTTCAGATCCAGAAAAAACTTGTAAATGGACTATGTGTTGGACATTGGATTTTATTCTGTGTGATTGATTTCTATTAAATATATATCTGTTTGGCGACGGAGAATTTATTCTCTTGCTTAACGCCCTTTTCTGAGACGTACGAGCTTAGAGGTTATATATCGATAAATATCAATCGCATGGCATGAATTGCCTGTGTGGCATGCCTAAGTGGCATGCCTAAGTGGCAGATGATCAAGGCTTTTGTTCAAAAGTAAAGTCTTGTGATTGATGATCAAAGCACGGCCTATGTGGCATAACTTTGTGTATGGAGTTAATTCGCGAGGCTCACACCTCGGTATGAGTCAAAAACTGGATAGTGACTGCAGGGAGAGCACGTCGTTTCTTTCTAGCTATGGGTGATGTCAGTGACCTATCAGCCCTGGCATTTATATACTTTTTACCTGTGTGGTTGTTGAATGCGAGGCGCCTCGGATATAGGTCTGAAAGGACCGAGAAACGTGTGTTCAGGAATTGCCAATCCTCAAAAGTAAGAGAGGACCGACCCTGAAGATCCAGCTATATGTGGTCTTGAGACATTTGCTAGAGTGTCTCGAACAGAGAGGAGCTTGCCCCTTGCCTCGACTCATGACGGAAATCCAATTTCCAATACGTGATATTTCGGTTTTATTTGTAGAACCTCGTATGGTGACATAGTGGTATGGGGCACTTATGCCGTCTATGATTTATACATTATGATTGAAGTTGTTTTCTTCACTTATACTAATAATAAAAGATGAAATTTAGCGTATCAAGCATTCTTTGGCTATTATAAGGTAAAACCTTATCCTCCGGCTTGCGTTGCATTGTGTGATGGGACCTGGGTCTTATAATAGCTTCATTTTCTTTATTTAGCATTGCGCTGTTTGTTTTATGCACTGGTATTCTTGGGAGGAAACCCGTTCCGTGTTACACGGCGTGGTCCGTTGATTTACCTAACTTTAAAAATAAAGATTCATAACTGTTTTAGTTCTCACACCAGTCACATGACTGACCTGGAGTTTATTGTTTTAACTTAAACTCTGGGTGCCCTTATTTTCCACACGGGCAGCTAGTAGTTTTGGTTTTGCAGATTTATATTCACAGGATCCTGGTTTACAGCTGGAGCGATACTTGGAAAGCTCTGTATCCGTGTATTTCTTTCAGTTGTGTTTTGTATTATTTTTCCGCTGCTATGTATTTAAATGTAATTTAAATCTCTGATAATTATCAAATGTGTAATATTTATTCATACTCAGTATATTCTTGTATTCTGATGGAATTGTTGTAATAAACAATGAAATGTTCTTCTGTTTGCGTTCCAATTTGTCGTGTTCTCAAAACAATTAGGGGTTTCGAGCGGTCTTGGTCGGTTTAGCGATCGATTTGGATCGAGCGAAACTCATGATTGTTGCACTAAATGAGTGGGCGGTCATGTGTGGACGGGTTTCAAGTCGTTCTTGTTGAACCCAGGTGTATACCCTCTAGAGTACACTGATCGGTAGGTGCTCCCATACCTTGTCTGTTGGAATCCAATCTTCAATAAACGCCCTGCGGTTTATGATTTTATACTATATTTATGTGGAGCATGAGATGCAAGCGTTCTGCTACTTGGATATTTATTTGTTTAGGCATTACTATAATATCACTGGAGTTTGATATCAAAGTATTTTGGATTATAGTATGGTAAAAACCTTTCATGTTTATGTGTGGGCTGGTCTAACTATTATTCTTTTGTTCAAAAGGATTTTCAAAAGTTAAACAGTATGGTTGAAATTTACTCACACCAGTCCCATGACTGACCCAGAGTTTATTTTGTTTGTTTTCCCTAAACTCTTGGGTGCCCAAATTTGTATGGGCAGTCAAGTGTTTCAGGCTTTGCAGATTAACTTGGAGGAGCTCGAAGCAGAAGGCTTCACCATTAGTATTGAGAGATTATTTCCGCTGTGATGTACTGATATGGTATGTATATACAAATTCAGATTTGTATTTCAAAATTATGTTATATAATACATTTTTATTTGTTCCGTTGTGAGTTTCGTGTTTACTCTGATTCTGTTCAGTTGAGTTCTTCTTCTGCTATTCTATTAGTTCTATCTTATCTTTCTCATCCTCCAACTTCTTTCTATTAAAGACCTGTATTTTCGTGCACTTTGAGTTGAATGTGTAGAACTTTAGTCAGCTCAAATTGGCATGGATTTTCGGGCCTTTACATTTGGTATCAGAGCTGAAGGTTAAGTAATTACCTTGGCTCTGTGGCGTAACTCAATAGAGATGGAGTTAGTAATACTCTAGATTGAGTTTGAGTGTATATATACGAGCGCGTATTAGTTGATTTGTATAAAAGCTGTTTTATATTGTGTTGGTTGGTCAGTCGAGTAATTTAAAAATTCTGGTCGATATGGTAGTGCACACTGTATCGAAAAGTTTTTCTAAACTCTTGAATAGAGTAATTCGACATAATATTGTTTTGAAAGAGGGCAATTGAAATAATTTTACCCAAATATATTTTGATATAAAAAGAAGTATATATCTTGATATTATTATAATATAGGATGTAGGATCATTATTATAATTGAATAAAATCATACTTGAGTTAGTTATGTAAATAACAAATCAAATTCGTGTAATTATAAAATACAAATCAGATGAACTAAATCTGAATTTAAATCAAATTTGAAATTTAAAGCTATGGTAATTCGGAAAAAGGGTTGTAAATGAAATTGGATTCAATATATGGAATTTTAAATCCTAGGAATTTAGAAATGTTCTTCCAAAAATTTTGAAAAGGATATTTTGATGTAATTTCAAAATAAAGTGTTTAAAAATGAGTTTTGTAAGTAATATAGCATTGAACTCACTTTGATGGCTGGAAAATAATTCTGATGATGAACCGCGACATTATCGGTGTTCATTTTCGAGTTGCTAAGTGACAGATTACTACCAAATATTTTATTTTGCATTGCTTTGAGAAAGTAAGATGTTCAGAAAATTCAAATGTTTTAAATTGTTATTAGTATATGTAATATATATTATTTCAAACTGATTCGAAATAAAAACCCCAGGAATTTGAATTCTAAAATTTAAAATCTACTTATGAAGTAAATAAATAGAAATTGAATAAAATTGGAGTTGAATTGAAGCCAAGTAAGTAGAATCGTATTGGAATAAGATTAAACTTGGTGAAGTAATTGAATTTGTGAAATAAGATTGGGGATGGAACCAAACTTGGTTATGAAATTGGATTGGTGAGTAAGAGTTGGAATTGGGTTTGGAATTGGAGTTCGAATGAAGTATATGTGGATGATGTGGTTTGAGGATAATTTTAATGGAAATCGAGTGGAAATGAAATGGTATATGCTGATTGGACAGCAAATGGAAGAGATAGGGTGGAATGCCAGATAAAAAGGTACATATTCATATTTTATATTGGATATGAGATTTCTATGAGTGTATTGGGCAAGCCACCTGGCTATTTAAATTTCTTTTGGATTGGAAAAAGCCCAGAGAGACAAGTAGTAGTAGTAGTACCGAATGAGTCATGCAGAGGAGATGCGGACGGAATTATTCGAAAATTTAAGTTGATAAGAAATTTTCAGAATTATCGAAAGTATTCGTTAATAAGAAGAAATTAATATTTTAATTAGAATTAATCGGTTTCATTGAAACTGAATTTAAGGAATTAAATAAAAGATTTCTAACCTGATTATAATATGGATTGTAGCATTTTCCTACCTTAGTAATTTCGGGGACGAAATTCTTCTAAGGGGGAAGGAATGTAACGTCCCAGAATTTTGGCAGTTAAATAATTAAATAATTAAATTATTTTGATATAGTGGCTCGATTATTCAAATGGTTTGAATTCAAATATCTTTGAATATTTAATTAATTTAAATATTTGAATAATATATTTAATTTCCGAAATAATCGAAAATAGTTGAATTAGGGATATTATATAAATTGGATGACTAATAGATTTAATTTAGTCCACAACTGAAATATTATAACGAATAAATTATTTTGAACGACAGTTGGACATATAAATTATAATATAAATTATAATCGGGCCATAACGACGTGACAGTTCGTAATATGGGGTTTTGAATTTCAAACGACTATACAGAATCCATTATTAGTCAAATTTCTTCAAAATAAGAAACGTTGGAATCTATTTAACGGTATTTCTCTAATGAAAGTGAAAAACGGAGATTTCGCATTATAGATTGCGGGTTATATCCAAATCAAATTTTCAAATAGTCGTTATAGAATCGTTTATCGACTGTAACGGTTTATTTGATATAACTGCATACCAGTTTCGATTTGGATAAGATTCTTTTGAGACGTAGTTATAATTTAATTTTTAGAATTTTACTGTAATTTCTAATTAATTAAATACGTAACTTTTTATTTGGAGTATTTTGCACCCTATATAAATATTTCGGGGTTTCATAATATGAGTTAACCTGCTGATATTATTATATTTTTGGGATCATTTCGCAGTGTTGTATGCGATAGTATTTTTAATTCTGTCCATAGTGGCGTAGATATGAACAAAATTCTACATAACATGGTGTGTTGCCATTACAAACTATTGTAAGCTTATAATACAAATTATTATAAATATCTAACACTACGTCCAATCCTCATTAATAAACTCAGACTCTCACGCAACCCACCCTTCTTCGTTCCATAACCTATTCTCTATTTTCCATGCTATAGGAAACATCCCATTTCATTTCAAAATTAAATATGTGCGTGCAAACCATACTGTGAAAAGTTAAATCACCATAAATGTAACATAAAGCTCCCCATAAGCCTACGCACAGGCCATCCCCTACATTTTAGAGAACATACTAACCCTATGAATAAGACCCATCTTCATTCCTCTATTTAATTTCTCTTACCCGTTTATCTTCAGCAAACATAAAGAAAAGAAAGACATGCGAACTATAAGAGATCAGCGAGCTTTGGATCTCGCGGCATGGGTTAGGAAAGAAGCAACCGGAGGCGGTAAGGGAAAGTCAGTTGGTGACGATACAAGTGGTGGAGTCAGTTCCGGCGAACGTTAGGAGGCGGGTGGTCTAGTCAGTCAAACGAGGCGAGAAAGTTGTTGAGGATGGTGCAAACCGGTTGGAAGTGGTGTATGATGAAGTACGTAACAGAACTGAGCGATTGCTGAGTGAATTGACAAAGAGCGTTTATTTGAAATGGAGCAGGTGGTGTATTTCGTGATGTTTGGGGTTGTCATGGAAGCAGCATGGTTGGAGTGGGGAGATGCTAGTACAAAGTGTGAAGAAGTGGAAGCATACGGGGAAAAAGAAAGGTACACCGTACATGAGGGAGAAGATGCGGTCTGTTACATTACTTTTGGTGGGTTGTGAGTGTGTCTTCAGTCTTGGGCTTCACGGTGGATATAAGAAAAGAGTTGTGCAGTGGTGAGTGAAGTCGGATAGAGAACGATTTCAAGAAGGAAAACTTTGTAAACTAGTGATGCACTGTCACTATTAAGGGAGCATTCGGAAGAGGCAGATTTTCCTGGGAAGTGAAGTGGTTGTTGTTAAGGTACTGTGCATGTTTGTTTGGGGAAGTGCTGCGCAGGGGGTTGATGGCATGTGAGGAGTTCATGTGATGGGTGCTAGAGGAGTGACATGCTGTATGTTTTCTTTGAACATGGTACTGTGTGCGCTGATGAAAAGGAAGGAATGAAAGGGAGCACATGTGATAAACAGAGAGGTACATGGGCTTACCATGTACATAAAGAAATCCTTGCGACATGCAGTTATGGTGGGAGGCCTGGTCAGCGGGGAGGGATGATCTATAACGTGGCGAGAGTAGCAGGGAACGTGGAACAAAGATGGAATTGAGGAGAACTAGTGGAAGGCTGAGTTGCAGCTGTGAC
This sequence comes from Allium sativum, assembly GCA_030737875.1. Lineage (NCBI taxonomy): Eukaryota > Viridiplantae > Streptophyta > Magnoliopsida > Asparagales > Amaryllidaceae > Allium > Allium sativum. The sequence goes on from JASFAX010003770.1 coordinate 35,771, forward strand.
AAGGTAGATGGGAACACTGGAAAACAAAAGCAAGGAGGACGGGGTTGGGAAGTTACGGCGTGAAATGGGGTAAAAGGTACTTTTTTTTTCCTGAGCCTGGAGACGAAAATGATGTGCAGGCAATTAGAAGTAGTACTTAGATAAATGTGTTGCGTGGCATGGCATACGAATGGAGGAAGCAATTAATGTTAGTAAGGGCTTGTATACAGGCACTTGGAAATGATGATTACTGTTTGGTGGGACAACTGCTCATTTTTGGATCATGCGGATTTAAAGGGACAGTGAAAGTAAAGAAAATATGGTGAGGGCCGCAAGTTGTTTTAACATGAGTGTAGATGGTGGGTGGCGTTACACTTGTGCGTGATAGTGGACATGGATATGGTGGCGTCTAGCGGAGCCGGAGTTCACTTCGCTGGTGGCACCGCCATACTGGAGCTGAGTTACATCGGAGGGGGCATCAGTGGCCGGCACTGTGAATGCATATACTGCAAGTCACGTTTAACAGTGCAGAAAAAGGAACTATAACTTGATTGCAAATCGTTATTTAATGGTTAACGCGCCAAGGTGAGTAAATTCACTAACTCTGTTTTATTTTAAAATATTATAATTATATTTTAAAATAATGGTTGGATGTTGCGTGATGGTTGCATGGTAAATTACAATTAAATTGATTGAAATATATATATATACATATATATATATATATATACATATAGCGTCGTATATATATACACACATCACTGGTTGGATATTGATTCCATTGATTATAATATTTCATAGTATGAAATTGGTGTTATTTGTGGTGGCTAACATTTATGGATGCAAGGAAACCGGTTGGAGGAATCCAACTGGATTCCTCAATTATACTGTTTTATTCATATAATGTGATATATGATGTGATATATATAATCTGTGATTGATTGTGATGACACTGGCCCTGTTGTTTGGTATTTTAAATACCATAAGAAATACTGGAATGTACAAAGGGAATTTTCAAAGTGTATATTGAAAATAAAATATATTTATATAAAATCAAATGATTTTATAAAAAGGCAATTTCAAGGTGAATATTGAATTTAAGGATTTTATAAAATCAATGGATTTTATAAAAAGAATTATTTGGAAACAAATCAGAATTGAAATAGAAATATTTGGAAAATAAATAGGATATTATAATGAAATATTTATGTGAAATAAGTAGGATATTATAAATGAAATATTTATGTGAAATAAATTGGATATTATAAATGAAATATTCATATGAAATAAATAGGATATTATAAAAGGGAAGAATTTTATAAAACGAATAGAATTTTATGAAAGGAAATATGTGGAAAATAAATATTAAATGGGAATCTGTTTTAAAGATAAATGGAAAAGATTTATTTAAAGTAGATTTTAAATAGAATCCATTTTAACAGATAAATTGAGAAGATTAATTTATAAATAATATTTTTATAAATTAAATAAAATATTTATCATTTGATAAATGGAATATATAAGTTTGAACTTATATAGAGAAGTAGAAATCGTTTTTGACACCGATATTTTAAATAGAAGGTGAACTCAACATTTATAAAGGGAATTATAAATGAGATTTAAGTGTTAGAAATAAAAAGGAAATTTCGCATAAATTTTATATATAGAAGTATAAATAGAATTTGGAAATGAGATATTATTTAAAATACGAAATCAACTTAATGGATTATATAAAAGGAATAATTTTCACATTCGATGTGAATCATGGATTAAATGAATATTTTATGATTTAAAAACATTTAGAAGGAAAATTGAGTTTTGAAATAGGAATTCAAAGGGGAATTTGAATAAGAGGTAATCGGATATTAGTTATTCGAATTAGAGTTATTCAAATAGAGGTAATCGAATATTATTCAAATAGAGTTAAATCGAATATTAGTTATTCGAATAGAGTTAATCGACTAAGAGTTAATCGAATTAGAGCTAATCAAATATTAGTTATTCGAATTAGAGCTAATCAAATTAGAGTTAATCAAATTAGAGTTAATCGAATATTAGTTATTCGAATTAGAGTTAATCAAATTAGAGTTAGTGGAATATTAGTTAATCGAATAAAAGTTAATCGAATAGAGTTAATCGAATTAGAGTTAGTCGAATATAAGTTATTCGAAGCAAGTTAACCAAAGATAAGGAGAGTTAATCGAATAACTGTTTCCCAGGAGAGTGAAGAGTTAATATAAATAGCCATAAATAACTAAGAATTCAAAGTAAGGATATGGTGTTATAAAATTTTATTGTCAAATGAAACAAGAAATACGGTTTGATCAAGATTATAAATAATAAGGGGTTAGAGTTACGGGCTTATATCTACTCTAAGATAAGCACGTTGTCGATGACGGTCTGAGAGGTAAGTAAAATACCCTAACTTGAACGGCTTCACTATTATCAAGGAATGGTATCATCTTGTAACGAAAAGAGATGTCAAGATTAGTTATAAAGAGGAATATAGCAGCGTATTGCATTAGTTATAAAAGGGAATATAGCAGCGTATTGGATTGGTTATAAAAAGGGAATATAGCAGCGTATTAAATGATTTTATAAAAGGGAATATAGCAGCGTATTGGATTAGTTATAAAAAGGGAATATAACAGCATATTGCATTAGTTATAAGGGGAATATAGCAGCGTATTGCAGTAAGTTATTAAGGGGAATATAGCAGCGTATTGCAGTAAGTTATAAAAGGGAACATAGCAGCGTATTGTTTAAGTTATAATGGGAAATAAAGAAGAGTTTATAAAAATATGGGAAACTAGAAAGTTAGTATTAAATAAAAGGGCCAATGTTTGTGTGATATTTGGTTGTACATTTGAATGGATGTATGTTTTACTTCGATAGTTAAATAACCGACTATCGAAGTGTTTGACCATCGTTGTCAATACAGAGAGACCAGTTGGATATATTATCCGGAAACCACTCCGTATAGGCATAAAAGCTGCGAATTAGATAATGCTAAATATAATTGAAGACGAAGTGAAATGCAAGGGTCATTCTATTCCAGAATGGTGTTTTCTGTTTGTCCAGTCCCAGGACAACTTGTATGGATGAGTGTCTGATAGAGTATACCTAACAAATCGAGTATGGTTAATCTTTTAAAGGTATTACGTATGGTGGCGGAGGAATTCGTTCCTCTTAGCTTTTTATACCCGTGATATTTTTGGAAATCAATTAGTGAATTGACGGGTTTGACGATGTGGCATTCAAAATGAATGGTGATCAGATGTTTCTGAAGATAGATTTAGCCTCTAGCCTCACAACCAGGAAGTAACAAAAGTTGGGTTGGGCAGCATGGCTAGTTGGGTCATCCCCAAGCTGGGTGTATTGTCACCGATCTAGAGAAAATTCATATTTGTTCTTTTTCGATTCTGTATCTTCGGATTACGGTTGGATGGCTAACAACCGTGGGTGGCAATATATTCTCTACACTCAAGCTAAATGAGTGGGAGGTCATGTGTGGCCGGGTTGCAAGACGTTCTTGTTGAACCCAGGTGTATACCCTCTAGAGTACACTGATCGGTAGGTGCACCCATACCTTGTCTGTTGGAATCCAATCTCCAATAAACGTCCTGCGGTTTATGGTTTTATACTATATATATGGAGCGTGAGATGCAAGCGTTCTGCTACTTGGATATTTATTTGTTTAGACATTACTATAATATCACTAGAGTTTAATATCAAAGTATTTTGGGTTATAGTATGGTAAAAACCGTCAATGTTTATGTGTGGGCTAGTCTTACATTATTCTTTTGTTCAAAAGGATTTTCAAAAGTTAAACAGTATGGTTGAAATTTACTCACACCAGTCCCATGACTGACCCAGAGTTTATTTTGTTTATTTTCCCTAAACTCTTGGGTGCCCAAATTTGTACGGGCAGTCTAGTGTTTCAGGCTTTGCAGATTCACTTGGAGGAGCTCGAAGAAGAAGGCTTCACCATTAGTATTTAGAGATTATTTCCGCTGTGATGTATGAGTATTATACTCTGATATGGTATGTATATACAAATCCATATTTGTATTTCAAAGTTATGTTATTAATACATTTTATTTGTTCCGCTGTGAGTTTTGTGTTTACTCTGATTCTGTTTAGTTGAGTTCTTCTTCTGCTATTCTATCAGTTCTATCTTATCTTTCTCATCCTCTAACTTCTTTCTATTAAAGACCTATATTTTCATGCACTTTGAGTTGAATGTGTAGAATGTTAGTCATCTCAAATTGGCACGGATTTTTGGGCCTTTACAATAGAATCGTTATAAAACGAATTTATAAAATATTTTTTAAATGGAAATCGACAAAGTATATATAATATATATATTATATTTAATGGCCTAAATAGAACGCGCTGCGCCGTGGCAGTTCGTGAATTTCAACCATAGACTTCGAATTGACATTACAGGAGATCCAACCGTCAAATTCTCCTAAAACCAGAACCGTTGGGTTCGTATTGAAAAGATCTTTCCAACGAATATAAGAGATTTGACGATGGGATTTGGAATTATGTCCAAATCAAATTTGGAAAAAGGTCGTTGTAAGTGCAGTTCGGTGGCCATTTATGGAAATCGACTGTATGGGCCTTGATAAAATTATTAAAAATATTAATATTTTGTGTAAATCATAATAAATGATTTGGAAATAATTTGGATGAAAAATTCCAAATTTGTAAAGATAAGAATATATTTTTATCAAAATGAGCAAGTTTTGAACTAGAATTATAACCCAATATTTTTAAATAAATAAATTGGATTTGAAATGGTTTTAAAAATAACCAGAATTTCCAATATATGAATTGGAATGGATTTGAATCGAAATTATCTTCGAAATATTTCGATATTGGATTCCGTGATTATACGGATATTGTGGAGGAATTTGGAAGACACATATATCGTTATTCCCAATACGATAATTGTTGATTTCAGAATTTGATATTCGATATAAGCCGATATAATTTTTATTCAGAGCCTTGTATTTAATATTGAATTGGATTTTGGGTTTGTCGTGAATGGTGTCTTCATTAACACTATTCTTAAACCCAGTTGAGAAAAGAATAAATCTTTAATTAAGATTCAGTGAAGTTTTTCCAATTTATTAATATTTAATTGGAATTAAACAAAAGAATTGGGTTTTGGCTTTGTCTTGAATGATATCTTAAATAACATTGTTCTTAAACCCCATGTGAAAAGAATAAATCTTTTAATTAAGATTAGTAAAGTTTCCAGTTAATTAACATTTAATTGGAATAAAATGGGATGTGAATTGGGTTTATTGTGAACTGTATTTTTAATGACATTTGTTCTTTAACCCGATTTACAGTGAAATCTGATTTGGAATTTATAAATCTTTTTATTAAGATTTAATGGAAATTTTCCAAAGTAAAGTTTTCCAATTTAATATATTAAATTGGAATTCGATTTGGTAATAATTGAAGTGAGCTTCTGTGGAGGAAGACTGTTAATATATACGGAATTTAAAAGGCTTTATCGTTATTCCATTTATATTATTATTCGGATACAGAAATTGATATCGATTATATATTGATCTATTTTTCGTGAAGATTCCATAATTAGTGGAAAGTGATTTGGGTTTATCGTGAACTGTGTTTTAAATGACATTAGTTCTTTAACCCAGTTAAAGAAAGGATTACATGTCTAACATTGTACTTTGAACTGTATGGTTGATCTCCGCTAAATATACATATGTTTGGTGGAGGAGAATTTATTATCAGGCTTAA
>JASFAX010000386.1:0-2500 GCA_030737875.1 Allium sativum
ACAACCCATTCAAATTCTCAGCCATCCCCACTAAGTTGAAATAAATCAACTAGTAGAAAAGGTCCAAGAAAAATAAACAGGATGATCCGCTAAGCACGAAAAACCTTTCTCATCCGAAAAACCAAGCAACCCATTTTCCTTGATCGATCCACGTTCAACTTGGTTCTCACACGATCCTTTCGAATCGTTAAATAACCGGCAAAAATCCGAGGTGTACCAATTTGCCAAAAAATCCACGCAACAAATTTTGTTCCGATCGGTGCACAGCTTGATTTCCGCCTGATCCATCCAATTTTCAAAAAATCGGTAAAATATTGCAAACACAAAACTTTCCCGTGATCGCCCATAGTTTCAGCATGGTTTCTGCTTAATACGTCCAGTTTTCAATAAAACTGGGAAATCTTGCCAGAACCAAACTTTCCTGCAAGCGCTCACGTTTCAGCACTGTTTCTGCCTGATCCGCCCAATTTTCGAAAATATCGGTGAAATCTAGCGAAAATCAAACTTTCCTGTAATCGCCCACGTTTCAGCATGGTTTCTTCCTGATCAGTCCCGTTTTCGAGAAAATAGGAAAATCTCGCCGAAACCAAAGATTCTCGTAATCGCCCACGTTTCTGCTTGATACGTCCAGTTTTCGAAAAAACTGGGAAATCTCGCCAGAACCGAACTTTCCCATGAGCGGCCACGTTTCACCAGGGTTTCTGCTTGATACGTCCTATTTTCGAAAAAACCGGAAAAATCCAACTAAAACCAAGCTTTCCTGTAATTGCCCACATTTCAGCATGGTTCTAGCTAGATTTGGCCAGTTTTCGGAAAAACTGGTGAAATCCAACCAAAACCAAACTTTTCCGAGATATCGCCCACGTTTCAGCATGGTTTCTTCCTGATCAGTCCCGTTTTCGAGAAAATAGGAAAATCTCGCGGAAACCAAAGATTCCCGTAATCGCCCATGTTTCTGCTTGATACGTCCAGTTTTCAAAAAAACTGGGAAATCTCGCCAGAACCGAACTTTCCCATGAGCGGCCACGTTTCACCAGGGTTTCTGCTTGATACGTCCTATTTTCGAAAAAACCGGAAAAATCCAGCCAAAACCAAGCTTTCCTGTAATTGCCCACATTTCAGCATGGTTCTAGCAAGATTTGGCCAGTTTTCGGAAAAACTGGTGAAATCCAACCAAAACCATACTTTTCCGAGATCGCAACAAAAATATTTTTAAAAATATTTTTAAAAAATTTGGGGAGGGCACTTCCATCGAAAACATTTTCAAAAAATTTTTTTTTAAATTTTTTTTTTTTAAAATATTTAAAAATTAATATTTTTAAATATTTAAAAAAAAAAAAAAATTTCTCCGAAAAATCCACACAAAAAAATTTTGTTGATCAACCAACGTTTCAGCTTGCGTTTTGCCTGATCCATTTTGGTCAATCCTTCCCCTTCCTCCTCCTCACCCTCCCCCCCCAATATAGGAATATATGGAATTTAGCCTAATATGACCCCGGTAGTCCAAAGTGTCTCTGCTACGTAGGTAAATCCGACCACATTTTTTTTTGTGATTTTGCCATGTAGTCACTGTGGTTTTGAGTGATCCGCATGTGTTTTCCGAATCTGGCACTTTGCCAAGTGCCAAATCTGGTACTTTGTCAAATCTGGTACTTTGCCAAATCCAAGGCGTGCGGAGCCCGATTAGCACACGTGAAAATTCAATGTTTCACCGTGTTTTTCAGCCTGGTACTTTGGCAAACCTGGTACTTTGCCAAGTGCCAAATCTGATACTTTGCCAAATCCAAGCTGTGCCAAGCCCGATTAGCACACGTGAAAATCTAACGTTTCACCGTGTTTTTCACCATTTTTTGAGTGCCAAATCTGGTACTTTGGCAAATGTGGTACTTTGCCAAATCCAAGGCGTGCGGAGCCCGATTAGCACACGCGAAAATTCGATGTTTCACCGTGTTTTTCAGCCTGGTACTTTGGCCAACCTGGTACTTTGCCAAGTGCCAAATCTGGTACTTTGCCAAATGCAAGGCGTGCGGAGCCCGATTAGCACACGTGAAAATTCAATGTTTCACCGTGTTTTTCAGCCTGGTACTTTGGCAAACCTGGTACTTTGCCAAGTGCCAAATCTGGTACTTTGCCAAATCCAAGCTGTGCCAAGCTCGATGCGCACACGTGAAAATCCAGTGTTTCACCGTGTTTTTCACCATTTTTTGAGTGCCAAATCTGGTACTTTGGCAAATCTGGTACTTTGCCAAATGCAAGGCGTGCGGAGCCCGATTAGCACACGTGAAAATTCAATGTTTCACCGTGTTTTTCAGCCTGGTACTTTGGCAAACCTGGTACTTTGCCAAGTGCCAAATCTGGTACTTTGCCAAATCCAAGGCGTGCGGAGCCCGATTAGCACACGTGAAAATTCAATGTTTCACCGTGTTTTTCAGCCTGGTACTTTGGCAAACCTGGTACTTTGCCAAGTGCCAAATCTGGTACTTTGCCAAATCCAAGGCGT
>JASFAX010000386.1:12500-15000 GCA_030737875.1 Allium sativum
TGACCCCGGTAGTCCAAAGTGTCTCTGCTACGTAGGTAAATCCGACCACATTTTTTTTTGTGATTTTGCCATGTAGTCACTGTGGTTTTGAGTGATCCGCATGTGTTTTCCGAATCTGGCACTTTGCCAAGTGCCAAATCTGGTACTTTGTCAAATCTGGTACTTTGCCAAATCCAAGGCGTGCGGAGCCCGATTAGCACACGTGAAAATTCAATGTTTCACCGTGTTTTTCAGCCTGGTACTTTGGCAAACCTGGTACTTTGCCAAGTGCCAAATCTGATACTTTGCCAAATCCAAGCTGTGCCAAGCCCGATTAGCACACGTGAAAATCTAACGTTTCACCGTGTTTTTCACCATTTTTTGAGTGCCAAATCTGGTACTTTGGCAAATGTGGTACTTTGCCAAATCCAAGGCGTGCGGAGCCCGATTAGCACACGCGAAAATTCGATGTTTCACCGTGTTTTTCAGCCTGGTACTTTGGCCAACCTGGTACTTTGCCAAGTGCCAAATCTGGTACTTTGCCAAATGCAAGGCGTGCGGAGCCCGATTAGCACACGTGAAAATTCAATGTTTCACCGTGTTTTTCAGCCTGGTACTTTGGCAAACCTGGTACTTTGCCAAGTGCCAAATCTGGTACTTTGCCAAATCCAAGCTGTGCCAAGCTCGATGCGCACACGTGAAAATCCAGTGTTTCACCGTGTTTTTCACCATTTTTTGAGTGCCAAATCTGGTACTTTGGCAAATCTGGTACTTTGCCAAATGCAAGGCGTGCGGAGCCCGATTAGCACACGTGAAAATTCAATGTTTCACCGTGTTTTTCAGCCTGGTACTTTGGCAAACCTGGTACTTTGCCAAGTGCCAAATCTGGTACTTTGCCAAATCCAAGGCGTGCGGAGCCCGATTAGCACACGTGAAAATTCAATGTTTCACCGTGTTTTTCAGCCTGGTACTTTGGCAAACCTGGTACTTTGCCAAGTGCCAAATCTGGTACTTTGCCAAATCCAAGGCGTGCGGAGCCCGATTAGCACACGTGAAAATTCGATGTTTCACCGTGTTTTTAAGCCCTTTTTGAGTGCCAAATCTGGTACTTTGCAAAGTGCCAAATCTGGTACTTTGCCAAACCTGGTACTTTGCCAAAACCAAGCCGTGCCGAGCCCGATGCGCACACGTGAAAATCCAATGTTTTACCATGTTTTTCAGTCTTTTTTGAGTGCCAAAATCTGGTACTTTGGCAAATTTGGTACTTTGGCAAATTTGGTACTTTGCCAAATCCAAGGCGTGCCGAGCCCGATTAGCACACGCGAAAATTCGATGTTTCACCGTATTTTTCAGCCTGGTACTTTGGCAAACCTGGTACTTTGCCAAGTGCCAGATCTGGTACTTTGCCAAATCCAAGGCGTGCCAAGCCCGATGAGCACACGTAAAAATTCAATGTTTCACCATGTTTTTAAGCCTTTTTTGAGTGCCAAATCCGGTACTTTGCAAAGTGCCGAATCTGGTACTTTGCCAAACCTGGTACTTTGCCAAAACGAAGCCGTGCCGAGCCCGATGCGCACACGTGAAAATCCAATGTTTCACCTTGTTTTTCACTATTTTTTGAGTGCCAAATCTGGTACTTTGCCAAATCCAAGGCGTGCCAAGCCCGATGCGCACACGTCGATATCAAGTGTTTCACCGTGTTTTTCAGTCTTTTTTGAGTGCCAAAATCTGGTACTTTGGCAAATTTGGTACTTTGCCAAATCCAAGGCGTGCCGAGCCCGATTAGCACACGCGAAAATTCGATGTTTCACCGTATTTTTCAGCCTGGTACTTTGGCAAACCTGGTACTTTGCCAAGTGCCAGATCTGGTACTTTGCCAAATCCAAGGCGTGCCAAGCCCGATGAGCACACGTAAAAATTCAATGTTTCACCATGTTTTTAAGCCTTTTTTGAGTGCCAAATCCGGTACTTTGCAAAGTGCCGAATCTGGTACTTTGCCAAACCTGGTACTTTGCCAAAACGAAGCCGTGCCGAGCCCGATGCGCACACGTGAAAATCCAATGTTTCACCTTGTTTTTCACTATTTTTTGAGTGCCAAATCTGGTACTTTGCCAAATCCAAGGCGTGCCAAGCCCGATGTGCACACGTCGATATCCAGTGTTTCACCGTGTTTTTCAGCCTGGTACTTTGGCAAACCTGGTACTTTGTCAAGTGCTAAATCTGGTAATTCGCCAAATCCAAGTCGTGCCAAGCCCGATGAGCACACGTGAAAATCCAATGTTTCACCGTGTTTTCAAGCCTTTTTTGAGTGCCAAACCTGGTACTTTGCCAAATCTTCTACTTCGGTAAATCTGGTAATTTGCCAAATCCAAGACGTGCCAAGCCCGATGCGCACACGTGAACACCATTAACTCGAACACCTTTACCAGAAAGCTGGTCAACCGATCGCGTTTGAGGCTTCGCTGCGGAGGTTTCGTAAATTTCACGGGTAAATGCTTGAAATTCCATAGGCTTAGATTTC